>QBDW01005638.1:0-25382 GCA_003261595.1 Maconellicoccus hirsutus | reverse complement strand
TTCGACGTCAGGTACGTAGAAATTCGTCGAATAGCGAAAATTAGCGAATAGCAAAAAAAACGAGGGTAACCGGTCCTCGTATGATAATCCGTCGTCCTCCAGCGTAACGACATCCATAAAGGTACAATGAAAACAGGCCGAAGCGGTCTACCAGCGTTCGTTCAATTATGTCGGGTAATTAAAAGCCCAACTCTTTGGGGGAGAGAGCAATTACTGTGAAAAATTAAACGATACCGAAAAATATCAACGTAAACAGCAATTACCGCCGCTGAGAGGCGAGTCGTGGTAAAAATAAACAGATCTTTGAACTTGTATACGCGAGATACTATTATTATACGTTATGAAACGGCTACGTCTACTGTATCACGATCATGGTTCACGTCCGCAGATCATCTTCTCGCTTCCGGAGCAACTTGAGAAAGCTGCCCACGCTGAGCGTCGTCGCGTGCAGAATGCAGATCTGCTTATCGCGAGTATATAGTACATAGACATACTACTCCGTATAAGTAGTTAAGTACCCTTTGTGCATGTTGACCCTCGCAGCAAATCAACGTTACAGGATGTCCAAAAAAAATTCGATAGCGTTTCCGTCGCTGCCCCCTTCCGCCCCGTTCCTCCGAATCGAGGCACGCGAAGATGTAGGTTTTTAAATTCCAATATTCGTTTTCATACGGATACGCCACGCAGATAAATCTTATCACAGATCAGACTCCGGTCGCGATACCGCGATACGTAGAAAAAAGGAATGTTTAAATTTCCAAATCACCATAGACGATGATTCCGAAAAAAATGACCCATTTTCTAATTAAAGCGTTATCTTTTTGTTGCGTATCTACGGCCGAGGCGATAAAAATACCAAATTTAGACTTCGGAACGTCGAGTCCAGCGGTGTATCTCCTACGCTCTCCGCGTTCCCTTAGTCGTATTTCCGTTCAGATAAGTGTTATCTGTTCCGAGAAATTGAGGCATAGTTTTAACCGCGATGGTTCGATATTTTTTTCCCCCGATACGAAACCATCTGTTGGTACGATTTTTTCCTGCTCGTATTTCCAGATTGCGTGCTGGCGTAGGGTTGCGGCGATGACTTATGAGGTATCATCTGGCGTGCCGTTGAGTGCACAGCTCGCAGCATCGGGATGGCCCATCGGTTTCGCTGTAATTGTGTAAATATTCCGATTGAAGTGTACGAAAAAGGTCGCCTGATGAATTGTCTCTCTAGAGTATTGCTCCAGTCAATCTAGCTCGAAAATGGCCTCGAGCTTGCAAAATGAGATGATCAGCTGAAAATTGGTATATACTTAGTATTCGATATCCTTTACAACGTACTTCACTCCGGAACAAATGCCATGTGCGCAAGTCCCCTTTTTTGTGGATCTCAACCCCCCCAAAAATCAGTTTTTTGCTTGTATCTTCGCGAAAATTGATTTTACCAAAAAAATAGTTCAGTTCAAAATTGAAACCCACTAAATTCGCTACAAAATGCATATATTAAGAGTTAATGTAACTGGCTTAGATTCCGAGATACGTGCGATTGAAAAAAGAGCTTTTTTCGTGAATTTTTGGCAAAATTCACATAAATTTAGTTTCGTTATTGAACATTGAAATTTGCTTGTCGTTATATCTGTGTTAAAGCCTCCTCCCCCCCCCCACCGGTCACCATCAAGACGCATCTATGAATTCTGTAAGAAACCAATTTCGAGATTTGAACTTGTGCGTCGAAATCACGTAGAACCGCCTCCTACATCACGAACCCGCGAACCGGTTGTCGCACCGCACCAGCGTTCGTTTTCGTTGTCGTAATTTTCTCGAAACACTCCAATCAGTGTCGGAAATCCTCGCGAGTTTAAATTTTCTCGGAATTTCCCCCCTCACGGTTCCGGCATGTTGACGAAAAACGCACCCAGCCGTCGTCCACCTGCCGCAGGCAAGACTGGAAAATCGCCTTGAGAACTTTATCACGTTGTCGATAACGATCGAGTCGAATGTTTACGTAGGACCGCGAAAGCGGCCGCAAGTTCGACTTAACTGCCGAAACCGGTATTGCAAAGTTACAAGATGCACGAGGTACCGACAGGTAGGCGCCGTTGCGGCATGCACAACTAGCGTTTTCGACGCCGCGAACGCGACGCGATGAAGGGTTCGCGACGTGTACGTAATCGTGGTGATGTTGGGACCAGGGGGGGCGCTTACGTATGATAATACCTACGTAGGTCTCGTACGTGCGTAATGTACGTAGGCACGTAGCGCTATTGTGGCGTCGTGTCGTCGACGTCGTCGTCAAGGTGAAAACGTGGCGTGTACGCAAATCGCACGTACACGGTGTGCGACACCGTTTTGATGTTTACGTCGAGGTTCTAATGCTACGAGCAGTAGTCTGGGAGCCCATGTGGTGAGAGTGACTTGAAAGGGGTGAAATTTGGGACCTGCCCCAAAAGTTAGGTATGTATAGAGCCCTTTTTAGAAACACCAGTCTGCCAACCTGCCGTTGCTGCTTTTAGGCACAAGGTTGAAATTTGGGACAGGTCCCAAATTCTAACCCTTTCAAGTCACTCTCACCAGGTGGGCTCTCAGACTACAGCGGGCTAAGCAGATACAGGACAAGATACCGAAGTCAACTCGATATCGCGCTTCGTAGATTTTAAACATGCTCTGGATGCGGAGTATTTTCTCCGCGTTCGTTACGTAATTTGACCCATATTCTCGAGAAGAGTTGATACGTAACCTCGTCCTTTACGTTTCGCTTTTCACCAACAGCCTTCTGCTTCGCTATCGTCATCGACGTCGCCGCCGTCGCGTACCCCTATTCTCATTCATAGAGAACGCGCGCGCCGTACGATACTACGGGTACGAATACGAGGCGCGTTTTTTTTTCCGCCTTCGTACGCGCGCCATTATCGTAAACGCTAACGATTTTTTACCACCGTTGCTCTCCGTGCCATTGCCCCGTTGTCAGCGATGAACTCGCGAAGGGAGGTTGAGGATGGTAGAAATTCTCATTTCCGCCTTTCATCCGTAGGCCTTTTTCCCCGTCTATTCAGCATCTCGCGACGCGTTTTCCTCAATCGCGGCTTCGTTCCGTGTTCACGCAACCACGCCCTGGATTAAAAATTGAGGTTCAAGGTTTAAATTACAAGTCCGAGGTGTATCGAGATCCGCGTTCCTCTTTGCCATCGCCACGGTTTCGCTCGATGACGGATTGCCTTCGTATTTCATCTTTCGAGTACGAGTTAATCAAGTTAATGGAAAATTTACAAGTGACGTGCGTAAACAATAAATGGAAATTGTAGTTTTGTTGTAGGGGGGAGGGGCAAAGTACAAGAGTTTCTCTCTCTTAAGCTCGCCTTTTAATTACAAATTATTGGCGGTTTGAACGAAGTTTAAAAATTAATTATTTGTCGAAATACCAAATCGAAGACCCCTCGTCGCCTCTCACTTCTTACGTAAGTGTCTGTAAAAATGACGAGAACATGAAAAATATCCCAATATTGCGTAAAAACCCGGTGAAATGCGCTAAAAAGTGTGGGAAAAGGCTCTAAATTCTAGTTGTTTTATCATGATTGAACAAAGTTATTACACGTCCTTTGAAAATATTGAAAATGGTAAAAAAAGGAAAACGACTATGTAAAATCAATAAAAGTTTTAATCGAGGAGCCCTCATAAAAGGGAACGACACCCCTCTCCTCACACCGATTCGACGGCACAGGTTTTTTTCCAAGAGGAAGTCCTAAGGAACATATTAAAGTGAAAATCAAAAAAATTAAGTGGGGGTAACTTACAAAATGGCGGGGGTGTGTGATGTTTCAAAATGTGACTTTTAGAGGGTGAAAAAGTGGGTGTACGAAAAAATTGATGGGTAACTAAAAATGTTCCTTATAAAATTCCCTACATATTGAGTTATTAACATTATTCACGTAGAATGTAACGTTGACGAAAAAACCGAGAGTGGACTTTACATTTATGCATATTTTTTTCATAATTGACAAATCAGGATTTTCAAAATTACGTGATATGCGAGAAAAAACTTTTTGAAAAACCATAAAATAGTTCAAAACACGTATAAAAACCCAAAATTTGCCAAAATTGGTGATACTGTTTGTTAAGAAAACGATTTTTATTCATTCTTAATCGTGTTTCCGCCTTTTGTGCATTTTTCATCGTTTTTCTTGGTTTTGTTGCGTAGCTTACATCATTTTTTTAGATTAATTCATCAATGTTTATTGATTTCTTGATCATATTTTCATTTTTTAACTGTACTTCATCATTTTTTGTTGTTTTTTTTGGGTTTTTAAATGTTTTTTAGGTTAATTTTAGAATTTGATTTGGTTTATTAATGTTTTTTTTACGCTGTTTTACGTAATTCTCCTTATCGCTTATTAACGTTTTTAGAATTTTATTGTTTTTTAAGCGCGTATATAATCGTTTTTTGTAGTTTTTTCATAATTTTTGATATTTTTTGAGTTAATTAGGTACTTTTTCAAGGAGAAGTGATGATTTCTCTTTATCTTGATGATTTTTTCGGTAACTTTCAATTGTTTCATACGGTTTTTTCGGGATTTTCAGATTTTTTTGAAGTCATATTAGTAATTTTTTTGGATTAATTCATGAGTTAGTACCGCTTTACGAATTATGCGTAATTAACGTTAACAAAACGAACTCATTTTCTATATGCAAAGTGGACGGAACGTTAACGGAACTTTATCTCACTTCAAAGTAGACGCAAACACCAACAAGAGGCAAGATTCAAAGGTTTCGCATTTGCCTTTTCTAGAGATTTGCTCGTTAATCGACGACGATGGTTTTGCGTACACGTGGCACCGGTAAAAGATGAATTGTAAAGTAGGGAACATCCGCGTAGGAGGGAAAGTATAGGAAAACCCAGCATAATGCTTGATCCGTGGAGTTTATTTTCAGGCGATGATATTAGCAAACTACGTGGTTTTTGGTTTAGTCAACATCGCCTTCTATATTAGGTAATTTGGTAGACGAACTAAAAAGATAACCTTTGTCGAAAACGACCTCCTACGTAATCCGAGAGCGATTTCGTTTCGTCGGTAACCTAAATTTCTGGAATGCGATATCGCGTACCCGTAGTACACGAGCGGAGGCTCAAATGAGGGGTGTAGTCGTGAAAAAGGGGGGAATATTTTACCGAATTTCGAACAGTATCGCGAATGAGTCGCGGAGCAACAGCGGGGCGGAATTTTTCGTCGAATCGAGGCGCGAAAAGCGAAGCTATTACCTTAATTAGGAGCTTTTTAAGGTATACGGTGGCAGAGGTGGAGGCGGGCGCGGGGAAGGACGTGGTTGAAAAGTTGTTTCGCGGAATCGGCGATGTAGCTTTTTACGTAGACAGCTGACATAGCGCGATACGTTGTTTTCACGAAATTCTCGCGCGGCCGCTTTTCGCAGAAGTTATTAAGAAGGATAAACGTTCTTTAATTTTTCACGTTAATAGCTTTCCCATTATGCCACAGCGACGGTGGCGGCGGTTTACCGCGAAGCTTGAGGTTTTCGATGGACTCGAGGTCGTACGAAATCTTCGGCGACGTGTTAACTTCGCGTCAGCGTGATGCTCGACGTTCGAGTTGCCAAAAAATTCTCGAGTGTTACTTTAATACGTATGAAGATGGTGTGAAATACACGTGTACGAGTGTGCGTGCGTGTTACGCAAACGACTGCCGAAGGAGTAAGGTCGTCGTCGGTACGTGAACTCGGCGTAAGTCGACGTCATGAGTGAATTGGCGTATTAATTAAGGAAAAGGCGACGTGTGCGGTGTGAATTACCCAACGTTGGACGAATATCAATTGATTATTCCAGACGATATTGTGATTTGGTATTCGTATATAAACGCGAAGCGCTTATCTAGAAAACAGGAAACCGTCAATTTAATATCCGGGCTGCGTTCGGGCGCGTTTATTTTTCTAATAAATCGCGCGTTTCGCGGCGACGACCTTAATTTAAAATCAAAACGAAATCAAAGGTTGCCCGCCGTCAGGATGCGTCTGGTAGGAGGTGACCTTTTAGGAGCATGCCGGCGAAAACGACTTTTTGTAGCTGAGCAACAGGGCCATAATCATCCGAATTGTGTAACATAAGGTCAGCGATGGTTTTGGAATTTGTATACTCGAAAGGGTTAATTATGCGATGTTAACGAACGGCCATCGTGTATGTCTGTTCGACGAATCCGGTGGTGCATTTGCATTTACAACGAAAACGAACCTTTAGATGAGAAAAATTCAAATCGAATTACGGTTCTTCGTCGATACGCGAAATCGTTCTAGTTACACAGGGAAACTTCCCCCGAGTATAAAAATGACGGTTCCTAAGATGAGAGAACGAACTCGATGATTCGGATAAGCGGCGTCGCAGAAGAAAAAATGAACCGATTTTCGCTTTAAACTGGAAATATCTAGAAATTTCGTAATTTATTCAGCTCGTCGTGGCGCGATCGGTAAACAAATGATGTAGAAGATGCGATTCTAAAAAGAAGTGTAACCCGAATCGTGATTTTTCTTTTAAATATGTAAATTTATTTCATTTTTTTTACCATAATTTAACTGGGTGATTTGGTATGTTGGTTTTTGTAGATTTCAAAATGGCCGGTAGACAGATGCGAAGGGCACGAAATGGCGAAGTCTTTTGAAAGGTAAGACGATTGTGATTTATTATCAATGGCGGTATGTGTAATTGTGTACGTATTATTTGAAAATGCGGAAATCTACGATGCATGTGAAAGGTTATAGGCAGATAAGCATAAGCGATCTGCCTCAAGGTCCAGATTTCGATGATATTTAGGCATTAGGTGGATACTACCATCGAGAAACGTTCATGACCAAAATTTCAGCTTCCTCTCTCGTTTTCGAAGAATAATTTTTTTTCGAAAATCAAACAGGAATTTTTTTCTTAAATTAAAGTTGACGGAATAAATTGAAATCTTGATACATGGTAGATCCTTACAAGGGCCTTTCATGAAAAAATCAGCCACCATCTACTCTAATTTTTTACCCTCCAAACAGGCGTTACTTTATTTATTTTTTTTAAGTACCTATCTCAACTGGCATTCTTTTCAAAACTCATCTTTTCGATGCATCTTTGACCCGTAAATGTCATATATTTTTTTCAAAATTTTGCCTCTCCGGGTCGTGGTCAAAAATCACAAAAACCGCGCGCGAGAGTTGGCTGAAACTTCCCACTACGCGGTAGCGCCTCGTTCACCATTGCGCGCGGCACCGCAGCAACGCGCGTAACCGTAAACGAGGCGCTACTGCATAGTGGGAAGTACCGATTAACGCGCGCGCACTTGAGCTCATCACTTGAATAATTTTTTTTACAAAATCTACTGATTTTTGGGTCATGGACTAAAATTGTAGAAAATTTGGTAAGAAGAAAATTTGTTTGAAAAATTTTCCTGTAAAAACGACGTTTTTCAAAAGTAATATGAGGAGGGAGTGGAACCGGTAAGATGGAGGGGGTTAGAGCAATTTTTCTGCTCTTTAGCTTACTTGAATGAAAAATTAATTGTGAATCTTTCGAGATTACGAATCTCGGTGTATCTGTGATATTTCTCGGAAAAACTTGAGAAAATCAGATTCCATTTTTTTCGAAGAACGTTTTCTCAAATTTGAGGGGAGGGGATTGCTCCAAATGGAAGTTTTGTAATAACTAAAAGCGTAGAGGAGACATCAAGGAACAATTTTGATGCAAGGTTTTCTTTTCTAAAATCAATAGGTGGGACGGTATATGTGATTCAAGTACCCGGGGGTGGATCCTCTGAAAATGAGGGGGCTGAAAACTTGGTATTGTTGCTTAAAATCTTCGTTTTAGTGTATAGAAGAAGAATCAATCATAAAATTGCTTCTAACAGCTCGATCAAGCGGACGTCTTTTTTTGCGCATTTAGGACTCTACCACGAGTAAATGACGAAATTCTAAGAATATTTGTAGTTAGTGCCGTACACTGAGCTATGGTGTATCAGATATGGACTCGACCGTTGATATCTTGGTTGTTTACTCGGTTATCGTGGCTACGTGGTGATAAGTTAATCGACTTTGCGTCCGGATCGCGTTGTTAATCACATGAAAATTGATAATGATCAGTTTGCTGGAAATCAAGTATAGCAGATGTACTAATTTTACATGGAAATTAAATCATGAAAGAAAGGAGAGAGCGACGGGACGGCGGCGTACGAGTTGAAAATAAATAATGGCTTCATTTATGGAAAAGATGCGTAAGACGAGATTAGCATAGATGTACGTACGCATGTGTGTGTAGTGTACACGGTAGCCGGATAATTTGAATAATTAAAAAAAAACAATTTTCACGCTACGCTTATCGTACACCATCTACGGTGTGGAATCGTTTGAACGTCGCGTTGCGTATTTTTTTTAGTCAAACGCGGCAGAGACGGCGGAGTAGTTGAGAGGTTTGGTGTAATTTTAATGGTACATGGTGGTGCGGTGACGACGGCGGCGTCGATGATGAGAGTATACGTACATACGCGTATATAAGGTGTAACTTGTAATCTGTTTCTGAATACAAGCAGTGGTACGCTTGTCAAGATACTCGTACGATAAGGAAAACGTAGCCGTAGTAAACCGAGAAGCGTATACATAAGTTAACTGACACAAGAAGCAAGAACACGGCGACAATGATCAAAGCGAAGTAAAACAGAAACCAAGCGCTGTACCTTTTACCTTTTGCTTTTGTTATCGTATGTTTTGTATTTTGTTATATCCGAGGTGTCGGTGAAAAGCGTATACTTTCTATGCAGCGTTGCTCGTTGCATAAACATGGTGCTGGACCGCTGGTGTTTCCATTTCGACGCTGTGGTGTTTGATTTGAGCCGCAGTTCGTGTCGACTGGATGCAATCGAGCGTGAATTTTACTACCGAAATGTTGCACCTTACGACGAAAGAATCTCTAGTGCCGACGGCGCCGTCGTTATCAAAACCATAGAAATTTCGGCTCGTTAATTGTTCGAGATCGCGATTGCGGGGTATCGCGCGTTACGGTGAAATGTTCGGCTTGAGGAGAGGTGGAGTATGGGCCAAAGGCAGACGTGCAACTAATGGCAGCTGGTTGATGAGAGGTTTCGATATGCTAGATCGAAGAAGCGTATTGGTTGTTGCAGATTTTCGCATTCGTGATTTATATCATGTTGGCGGAGGTGGCGTCGTGATCATCGTGAGTGAAGCCGAAAGGAATTTAGTGTGTTTGGCTTGATATAGTGAAAAGATTGCCGATACTTCGATCCGCTACTGGTAGTTCGTCTCATCATAAGGATTTGCTGTTCTGGTTACGATCGATGGAGCAAAATCCTAGAATTCTCGTCGTCGTACAATTCGGTGTGTTGATTTATGCGACGAAAATTACTCGTAGATTGCCAAAGCAGCCGAATTCACTCGTGCAACGATAACTCGATCGAGAAGAGCATATCATGGTAACGGAGTAAATTATCGAGAGCGAAATTAGCCGGAATTTACTCGCGCACGAAGCACCTTCGATGTAGTAGTTTCTCGCATCGGGTACAAATCGTATTCGAATTCGGCGACAGGAAAAAGCAACGGCTCAGGATTACGCTCAAAAGACGCGATAATTCGTCGAGCACGGTGTAATAAATACACGCAGGAATAAACACGTATCGGGAAAGGAAGAAAGGAGAGTTTACGGCGATATAAATTAAACTGTCGCGTCGCGAGCCCGCGACAAGCGACGCGACCGAGGATGGGAATCGTCGGAATTGAAAATATCTCACGCCTGTCGTGTTTGACAACGGACAAAGTACACGGTGTGCATTTTGGCGGTAAATCGGCGTCGGAGATGCGTGAGAGCTGAGATTGGTTTCTTTCGATGTGAAATGATGCTGCGGTCGAGATTCGGTTTTTCGACAGTGTTACCTAGATGACGGAGTCTGTAAATTTGTATTTTTCGGTTCGATTTTGTACGTATTGCGTTATGGGCTAGGAAAAAGAACGAAAATCGCGTGTACGTAGAATTCACGGTGACGACGACGACGTCGTTGCGAATATCACACATGTTCGTGATAAATATAGGCGACATTTCGGTACTAGCACATGTTAATATGTGATCGGAGGTGGGAGGGGACGGCGGAAAATTGATAGCATCTTTGACGTCAATAGTGCGCAGCCGGTGTAAAAAGAAAAAATTACAAAATTATAAATGATCGCGCGACGTACGAAATTGCCGCAGTTTTTCGTCGCGTCGTAAAATTTCGCTCGATGTGGTAACACTGCGAAACGCGCCGACACACGAAGACAAACTTGTGTGAACGTCGCGTTACGTTGTAGTTATTCACCGAGGGGAATGAACGACTTTTCAACCTCCCACCGCTCTCGTTCGAAGGTTCGGCATTTCCCGCGCTTTAATTTCCCCCACCAGGCGCGCATTCCGTTTATGCCTATACGATTTTACCACGGCCGTGTCTAGCCAAAGTTTCTCCGCGTTGCGAGCTTAGTCGTTTAGATTGCCTCGTACGTGTTTGATGCGTGTACTCGTCACGATAACGTATTATTTTATTCGCGATTTCATGGCTAAATTTTATTCGACGCGCGGTTTCAAAACTAGCTGCCGAAATTGGCGTCTAGTTTGAAGTGTTGTTTAAATTTTCGTTCGTGTGATAATGGAAAATAATTCTAAGATTACGAATTGGTGTAGTGGTGGAATTTTTCTTCATACTGTTACTAAAATATTTAAACTCGGACGTCAAGATAAAAAATCTAATAAAAAGGTAAGACGTGATTTTATTATTTTTGCGGGCGAAAATCGTATTTATTTTTTATATGTTTCCAACGCGAAGTTTGGGAATAATGGGTGCGATGTCGCGAACGATGGGTCATTTACCTAGGAATCTCGAAGACGAAAGTGTTACCACGCGAGAAAATAAAACGAGTTGATTAGTCAATGTGAAAATTACCTTGTTTTTATTAATCTCGTAGTGTTTTTCTTTGTCGGTAATTTGTTATCTGATAATTTAAGTACGAAAATATTCTCGAGCTCGTGATCGTATTTACTTCGCGGTGAAGTTAATGAATGGAAAGTTTACCCGCCAAATTTCGTTCGTCGTTGCGATCATTGAAAAATTACGCTCGTTTGTATTTTTTTTACGCGTTTATTTCAACTCGCGTATTAAATTTTTGTCGAAAAATTTTCAAAATCGCGGTATTTTTTGGATTTAATTAAGGTAATTTCGTAATTTTGAACGTGGAGTTGTTCCGCAACAAAATTACATATTTTAGCGATGTAAATTTTCGGCGAAATGCAACGTTTGAATTTTATTATCGTTAGTTGAGCTATTACAAAGACGTGTGTTATTTTAATTAGAATATACTTTGTATTTTGTACTTTTCCCCGAATTGTATTCGAATATCGACGTACGATGTGTTTTACATCCGTTCGTACGATGACAACAACGACAACTCTTCGTTGTATCAATTGACCCGAATTTCGTCGAATTTTTTCGGCTGGTTGGTTTTCGGATAATGGTTCTTAGAATACTTTCTTTTATTTACGTTAATGATTCATTGAGAAAGATTTAACGATTTGGCGAAGTCAGCGTTGCTAGGTGTACAGGGTGGCCGAAAAGTCGGTTTACCAATTTGCAAAAAATTTATTTCACATTATGTGAAATTAGTTTTTGCAAATCGTTAACCCGACTTTTTGGCCACCTTGTACATTTCGCGCAATTTCCAATCATTTTTATAAATCATCCAATTTTCTTCAGATACAGGGTGTCCATAAAGTTGGTTGATTGATTTACAAAAATTGATTTTCACATTTGAATTTGAAATGAATTTTTTGCAAATTGGTAAACTGACTTTTTGGCCGCCCAGTATAACGAAGACGTTTGGTATGCGAGTTCGAAAATAAGGAAGTTTTTCGTCCGAAGTGAAATTGTCGAGTGAATAATAACGGGAGGAGGGAGGGGATGGCGAGTACTGGCATCGGCGTGGCGCCCGATAATCGCACGCACCTGAAAATAGCTCTATTTTTGTAATTCGGGCGGACGCGCGACGGCGACGATGACGTAATCGGCGTCGTTAATTGTGTAAGCGGAATTCTGCTCTGGAATTCAGCGGAAAAGTTAACCGCGCCCTATTTAGCCGATTGTTCGGACACGAGACGCGACAAAAGATCAGGTCGAGGTCGTGCGACCGTAGTGAAATTATGCGCGGCGGAAGTACAGAGCTAAATTTGTGTTCGGCGACGCGGCCGATGAAATTTTCCCGCCGTTTTTAAGCAGCCTCTCTGAGGTACGTGGAATTGAATGATGTTTGGTCGGAAGAAGGCGTGTCACGTGGCGACAAAGCGAATTCGCAGAACTTCTCAATGAAGTGTAATTTGCCAGAAGAGATGACGAAGCTAACGATGTGCGGATTCCCTCCCCCTCCTCTCCTCACTTCTTTGTCTGCGCGTAACGGTAACGTGGCGTAATTGAAGAATTTCCACGTATTTGAGGTGCCATATATTCGTGTACGGCGGCGGCTGCAGCAGTTGCAGACGACTACAACAACAAAAACAACAAAATACTAGGAGATGGCGTATATGAAAGGCGAGAATAGTGAATAGACGCGCACGATACCGCGACCTCACGGTGAGAACTGCATTTTTCTGATAAAGAGCGAAATATTTACGGAATGTTGTTTACATGGGAGCAGTGTTGCCAAATACGGATTCGATTTGTGTGAACGAAGGAGAAAGATGAATGATGGCATGATCGCGACGAATATACGCGTGTATTAATCATTAATGGAAGCCGGACACCGGTGACGATAGCGCGACAAACTAGTCCGAAGCGTAGGTGGAATAGGTATGCGGAGAATAAACGGAGCAGAAATTATGCAGATTAGATGACCTAGTATTTGAAGAACGGAATACTCGATCAACACGTTGTTATTGTTCGCGCGGTTGCACGTTGCAGTTGTGCAAGCTTCGGTCGACGTTTCGTGTTAAATGGGAACGTTTGTTTATAATGCGACAAAGGTGGAGGCGCGGCGGGGCAAGCAGATGCCGCCGGTGCATTCCGACGACGATGCAGGCGGCTAACGCGGACGAGCTGTCATCGCGTGAGTATTTCTCCAGCGGCGGGTTGACGTCATAGACGCCGAGGTGTTGATGACATTTGAACGGGATCAAAATACGACGGCCAGTATTACGTAATTTGTTTACCGTTTCGGTTTGTTTACGTCGTGCGAAAAGGCGTTGTTTATTTTCACACAAGTCGTTTTCAACGACGAACGATTCTTGAATTTGGACTTTCGATGGGCGTTGCACGAGCGGCGAAGTATTTGCGGGATTTATCGAGGTGTGGGATTTGGATCGGGTTGTCTTCGGACGTGCTGCGAATTCGACCTTGGACGGTTTTGTGCCTCAATGGGGGGTTTTTTCGGAATACTTTTCGAATGAGGGTTGCCGGAGAAAGGGGGACATTTTTTGTTCCGGTGGTATTTTCGTATCTCTTCTTCGCTCAAGTTGAACGTTGTACTTCGCTACGAATTGAAATTTCCATATGTGAAGTTTTTCCGCGGATATTGAAGCGATTTCGAAGAAAAACCGTGCTAACGAAAACGATTGATAATTAAATTCGTAATTGTTTTCGTTCCGAGAATTTTTTTCGTATTTATTCCAATCCCGCTGTAATTTTCCTTTATCGTGTATCCACGTTGAACAAAATTCCGCAATTGGAATTTGTATTCGAATGTTTACGCGAACGAAAAGAACGACGTCGCCCTTACGTTTGATCGCGATGTGATTACGTTTTGTGGCAATAAGAGACTATGCCGCGCAAAAAGGGTTTGTTTACTATCGTTTCGAAATACCGTTGTTTTGTTTTCGTTTTGTCAAGTTATCAAAATTTTTTCGTACGATGATTACGATAGTGGAAAATTTACGGTATTTTATCGTCTCCGGTACGATCGAAATTTACGCGTTATTAAAGGTAAGCGAGTACTTTATCGAAGCGAGAATACTATACGCGCGAATATCGTAAAGTGGCCGGCAAAATCCGACGTATTTTCCGGCGAAGAGGCGGAGTAAACGAACGTATTCGACGGAGCCGTAAATACGATCGAATTTCGGCTTCGCTCTCTCGTCGACGTAGCCACGGCTTCGTCGAGTAAATGCCATCTTCGGTTGCAAGAGATTTTCCACCTTTGAAACGGTCGCTCAGCGTGTCGGTGAAGGTGTCGAGCAAGGGAGTGGGAGGAGGAGGGATGCGTATGTATAACGCGTACGTAGGCGAATTTCCAATTCTACGAATACGAAGGAGTTGGAAGTGCGTGCGTACGGCGTCTCGGCGTTGTGCTGCGTCGTCGCTACGACCGCGGCCGAGCGTCGGCCGAGGTAACGCGAAACGCACGCGCTCGTCGGTGTGTAAAAGCGTTACGATGACGTCAAAACGTCGGAATTTCGCGCCTGCACCATCCACACTCACGCACACCTACGCCGAAAAAGCGAAGAGAAAAAATCGTAATTTTACGGTTACGCGCGGCGGATGCTGCGGATGCTCGTGATGGGATTCGGTTACGTTGTCGCGGGCGCGGCGACGGCTGCGCGATTTCGGTATGCTGCGACGACCCGGATTAATGTACGCGGATATTCGAACGTATCGGCCGAATGGCCGGGCTTCGCAAGAGGCACGAGGTGCGGCGTGATGACGTCAGCGCGATGGTAATGAATTGGGCGACGTGTCGTTGTCGCGGATATTACGCGGCGGGTAAACAACGCGTGGGTAGTGCGAATCGCGCGAGATGAATAGGCGTTTTGGAAAATTCACGGTTGCCGGGGCACGGCGGTATTTTCGTAGCAAGATATATCGGCGGTGCGATTTGAAAGAGATCGGCGATGATTAGCGTACCGGAAGGCCTTGCGCAAGGCCGAAGAACGCGGAATTTTTTCGCACGATACGAGTCATCGAGTCTCGCCGAAATTTCCCACGTTGGAGAGAGTCTGGTTGGCTTCCAGCGCAGTGTTACCATGTGCCCGAACAGATGTACGAGTCGGATTTGGGCGCGGTAAAGAGGGAAGTTTTCGCTTATGTTTCTCAACGTATTACGTGCTGCGTGGTTTTATATTTGAAGCTGGACGAAAATTTATTATATCATAAAAATAGCTCAGTTCGATGTTGAAGCACTTGGAATTCTCTGCAAATTTCGTATCATGAAAATTCCCTCCCCCCCCGCGTTTGATTTTAAGTTGAACCGCCTTATACGAGTAGTTCAGTAAAAATAGCCGGAAATAAGGGTCTATGATGCAAATCGGAGGGTACAGCTGAATTTTTATTTATGTCGATTTGGAAGTCCTGATTACAAATTCGAAAAGTCCCCTGGTGTTGCGGGTGTGCGTTCTCCTCTATTGTAAATTTTAGTCCCCCCCCCCCCAACAACTTTGGTTTTTGCGCAGTAACTTAAAAAATATTGATCGTAACGCAATTTAGTTGCATGATTATTTAATCTACGTCAAATTCCTCGTCGAATGAGATGTCAACGAAATTTCCAAGTTGAAGGGGGATGGCGCTATGATCGTTTGAAGAGGAGGGTTTTTGGGGTGTATTTGAAATAAACATGTAAACGATATCAGAGTCATTTCAAAAGCGCTCAAAACGTCCTTTGTGAATATCCGGTGAACGGGGGGAAGTCCCACGAAATGCGATCGAGGTGAAAAATGTGCATCAGTGTTGCCAATTTTGCCAAAATTTGGTTTCCATTTTTCCCTCGCAGTAATTTTTTATACCTGTAACGTTACGGGTTTTTATGCTGCCGCAAAGAAACCGAATTCCGACAAAATAAAATACGAGATCGAAAAATCCAGAACATCTCCAATGGTGTGAAGAGTCGATTGCGCTCGTTTCCTACAAATGCAACATCTTCCCTCGGAGGACTCCCGGGATAAAAGATGCGGCGCTTGGCTGGTGCGGAACGCGATAGAAGACATTTGATGCGATTGTTACAGGCGATAAGACGAAGGAGCGCCGACGACAGATGGTAAACGTCTGTGGGCACGCGTTTCGATGCATTGAAAAAAAAAAGAAATGCTGCCAGGTCGTACGATATGCTATACGAGATGTTTTTCACCTGCCTTTGTACGGTATACCTTGAGGGCATTGTCGAGACTATTACGTTATTAATGGGTGAAAGGGACAAGAATATTGGTACGTGTGCATGGGACGACGAGAAGAGAGACACGCAGCTGCAGTTGCATTTCCGCGTTGCTTTCCTAGTTCTGGGGGGAGGGAGGGGGAAGGCGGTGATGCTGGATAAATGTAGCCACACGAGTTCGGGGCGACGACGAAGCGGTGGCGAATTTAAGCGGATAATGCGGTTCGCCGGAGTGTAGGTGCGGTTGGCGGAGGCGGTGCGACGACGTTAGGTGAATAATTAATGCGAACGGAGTTCACACCCTACGGTGTCGCAGTCCGAACGACACGTCGCGGAATGCGTCGAGTTTCGTGAATTTGCGACCCTCCGCACGACGGCGAGCTAGGCTTTGCTCAGCTCGAGGAATTGTTTCGAAGTAATCTCATTTCGCAGTCGAAGATGGCGCGTATGGTGGATGTGTTTTGGTGGCGTAGCGGCGTAGAAAGGCGAACGCGTGGGGGGCATCCCTTGCGAAGGTAACCGCAACACCTAAGCTCGTTATGTGGCGGTTTTACCGACTACCGGAGTAATTAATGGAAGATACGAGCGGGTAATTGCGGAACGTGTATCTCTCTAGCTCGATTTATTTTTAGATCTCGACGAGGACGATGATGAGAGTTTTTCTAGAAACGATAAATGACCGTGTTGTTTACGCGAAGTGATTTTTCGACGTAAATTACGTTATCGATGATTACGACGATTGCGTTGGACACGCGTGTGATTCATAACGATGATTTTTCCGTCGTGTTCGAGATACGATAAGGTGGCCGGTACACGGAAATAACAACCGCTGTGATGGCTACGAGATGGTTTTTTTTGGGGGTTTTCAAGAATGAAACGAACGCGAGAGGGTAGATCTTGATAGATCGTTGTTTTCAATGGACCCGATGCATGAGAAACGCGGAAAGAGGGGGTGTGTTTGCAGGTAAACCGAACGTCGGACGAGATGGCGTATTTTTTCTCCCTTCTTTCGTACATGGTCTTGTAGGAATTTTTTTTTTTTCGCCCGAGACGTGTACCACCTTTCGTGATGATGCGTATCGTGTCGAAGATTATTTTGAAAAGATGGATTGTACGATGTCTATTGTGTATGCGAACCTTTTTTCGTCTCCGCTTTTCCTTCTTTTACGGTGAATACGCGCCGACGATGCGAGGTTTCGATGTGGTATTGTATCTGAGATACGACCTCATTCGTGGCTTCGAGACGGTGTTTATTATAATATGTACGTACTTGGAAATGCTGCGGGAATTGTTTTTTTTTTTTCTTCGAAAATGTATCATCTGCTGGGCCCGGCTATCTATTGTGTACGAGATTGAATTTTTGGCGGTGAGGGGAGAAGTGTTTGAGGTTCCGAGAAGAAATTTCACGACGGAAGCGGGTATGTTTCGGGAGCAGTGTAATTTTCGAAAGTCATTGCTCAACGGGAAGAGAGGAGAGGGGTGTGAACGAATGCATGATACGAACCGTATAATTGGAAGAATTCGTTTATTTTGCAGAATTTGCGTTTTTTAAAAATTGGCTTATTTTGAACCCCTTTGAAGGGAGTCAGGTGAAACGAAAAGGGGTTTTGGTGGGTATCATTTTGTAGCGAATTTTATGTAGAATATTTCTTGTTTGAACTACTTTTTCCTACATGATGTAGTTTTCGAGTGAAGGTGAAAAAAGTGAAATTGTGGACACATTCGGCCCCCTAGGGGACAACGCAGAAGGATTGGAATGGTTGACTTGTGTTTTTCATACGAAAGAGCCCTAACCTTTACGATGAAACGCTTTCCAGAAATTTTGCCCCCAAAAAACCCTAATTTGCCTATACTACAAAAACGTTCGTTACCCCGACACGTGTACTATCCAAGGTTTATTCCTCTTTGGGAGGAAGAGATAGGGTTTTTTCGAATTTTCACTGAAATTTGGGTAAAGTATTTCGAAAATCTATGATTATACGATTTTTATGTTTTTATGATGATGACTTTTGGAAAAATGACAGTTTTTAGGAATTTTTTTCTCGAAAATAAAAAAGAACACGATCACAATTTTTTGGCATGTTGTTTGGTATGAAAACAAATAATAATTGAGATTTTTTCGAAATTTTAGCTCATGAACTTCGTATTGTTTTTACAATTTGCAACCTTCAAATCATTTTTTCATGATGAATGGGAGTGGCAACGCTGATTCTACCATCTAGGTGAATTGCCCTTCGAGAGTAAAACGAAATGAAAAAAAAGTTCAAATCGCTAGGTAGGTTGTCGTCGGAGTTACTTGTACCACAAGTTTTCAAATATCCGCCATCTTGGAAAATTTCAAACCGCCGTAACTCCAAATAGAAAAATCGTAGAGATCTCCGCTTTGCGCCAATCATCATCGTTTGATGATCTCTACATGTCTGCAAAATGAAAGAAATTCTGTTGAAGTTAACATGGAATGACCCTTTTCGAAAGAAATGGTTATTTTCAAAATCAAAGACCACTAAATTCTCAGGTGTAATGTAAATCAAAGATTAACACCTGGCGTGATTCCCTCGTGCGAGTTTCAGTCTCTCGACGAAGCTACCAGATGCTTAGGTTTGTGGAGAGGTGTAGTAAGGTGGAACAGGGTAGATTATGAAATGGCTGGCGAATTTCGGAATCGACCATATACGCGGGATGAATGTTAAAAGGATGGACGAAGAAGCGAAGAAAGACGACGGAGGTGGCGAGTATGGCATGTATTCGACATATATATATGGATACATTGTATTGCATAAGCGGCCGCAATGACGACGACGGCTATACGCATGAATGGAACGAAAGTAAAGAGAAACGCGTCTCGATGGCACTAGTACATGGAAGATGGCGTGGTACCAGCGAAGAAGAGCGGACAGCGTAGACGGTGTGTTGCTACCACATCCGACCTACTTCTCAAACGACGAGGAGTCGTAAGATAAAGAGACCGGATAGCTGTATTTGGCAACGACGACGGTCTGCTTGTGTATGGCGGTGGCGGTACGCGGCCGCAGAAATACCTATGTACGGTAGACGATTCGAATGTAGTATGTAACTATGTAACTCTGTATATATATCTCGATGATGATGATGACGACGACGACGACGTGCAATCTGCGCGTATGCGTTCGTTGTTGACCCATATATCGACGCGTGCGAAGCGACGTTACGGGCGAACATGACGCCGGAGCGGGTGAAAAGAAGAAACACCATGTATGGATACGGCGCGCGAGGACGCGTGGTCGAATGGATTTGCGACGCACGTGGTGTGACAGGCGCCATTTTGGATGCGAATTTTTGGGGAAAAAGCTACCAACGAGTGGTTTGCGCTTGTCATACGATGTCTCGATGCTGCCTCCGCTTGTTTCTCAGTTTAAAATGCTGGATTTGTCGTCGCGACCAAAAGCCCGAAGAATGAGTCAATTTGCTACGTCGTGACCACCGCTCGATTGTGTATTGACGGAAGAAGGTAGCGTGTTTGTTTAATAATAAAACAAGGCTCTGTATGGTGGCGGACGGCCGTGGTATACGCGACGACGACGGTATAACCTTGCGTTCGCGTTTCGCAAATTACCTATTATTTTAATGACGTTCGTCGGTTACGTCATCGTCGACGGCGGGTTTCCCGAGCGCGAACGGATGCGACGTCGGGTGTCGGAGAGAACGAAGGAGACGGATACGACGCGTGAAGTTATCGAAAGTTATGATTGATTGGCGAAGTTAACGCGACGTCGGCGTCCTCGGAAGCGATTGCAGTTGCGAGGAGACGCGAACGCGTAGGCGGGAAGAGGGTGTTGCGATAACGTCGAGAAATTTTTTCAGAGCCTCGCGTCTTCTGATAAATTTCCTTAGGTAATTTGGTCGTGTACTTAAGGGGTAATCGTAGCCTCGACTCGTCCCCGAACAATTGTTTCGACGATTGCGGCAACAACACGTATAGTCGTGGAAATTAACGCGATTCTGTGTTTGGTTGCGTATTCGTAAACAAGCTAACGAGAGACGGCCAAGGTAAGAACGGCTTATGACTGACCTAGGTAAACGTGCGATCGTGTGAGCGCCGCGGAGAGGGACGCGGAGCATTTGCCGCGATTTCGAGCGTAAAAATAGCTTCGGGAAAAATTCGAAGTAGCTACGCCGAAGGAGATAAGATCTACGCAAGGTGAAGTATTTTGTTTTCAGCGAGCGTCGCGTCGCCGGTATACGACGAATTTTAACGACGCGACGCCGCGTCGTCGTCACGAGTACGGTGGAATTTTCCGGCGCCGGGATAAAGCTCGTGAGAAATATGATACAAGGCGGGTGTGAAAATAGCGAGATCGTCCCGATTTGTAACCTCGCGCGTCCACGTTACGGCAGATGTCAGACGAGGAAATGCGAAAAAGCGACCAAAGGCGCGACGCTGTTTCTTTGGCGTATTGATATTTCGATACGAAAGAAGGCCGAAGACGACGGTTACCTTGAAATGGATACCCGACGTTGGAAATTTCTTCGGTAAGGTCGAATTTTATAGCGTTCGCGGCTGGTTTCCGGATGGTGCCTGATAGACGCCGCGACGTCGTCGGTGATTACGTCGAAAAAAATGGTCGAGTCGAGGACGCGACCGAGGTACGTCGTATGTACGACGACGTAGATATGACGTCACTAGACGTTCCGTATTTTGAATTTCGCCGCGAGACGCGGTGGTCAGGTGACGAGAAACTTCTAGAATTTGGACGCGTATCGCGACTGCGGCGGCGGCGGCGGCAACGTAGCTCGTACGTTCGACGGGCGATATTTACCTTGAGAAAATTTCTCAACGGAGTCGCCCGTCCAGAAGAATAGACAAGGTGATGGTTGATTAGAGGCGGTGAAAACACCCGCGACTTGGCGTCTCGACGCGACGCAACGAATCGCAACGGAGCGCGGGTGTTCGGGCGCGCGCGCACATTCGGAAAAAATTCCATCGTCGACGAAAACAAATTACGCCATTGTAAACACCTAATGACCTAGATACGCGTATTCGAAGGCTGCGCCGCGATACGATCGCGAATACTGATGCGGGAAGGCGCGCGAACGCGTCGATACGTGCGTAATGCAAACATACCGGAGACGAATCGCGGAAAGAGAAGGTGAGACGCGAGTTGACGTAGATCTCGTTATACGACGATTTGCCTTTTCGGTTTTTCACGTATCGGCGGATTTCAATTTCGACTGAGACCTAGATCCAGCGTCGGGCATCGAAGTGTAGTCTCCGAAAAGGATTCGTCGTAGAATTGGAAGAATCTTCGGTTTCGCAGGCGAACGGAGACAACGTCGTCTTCGGAATTTCCTAGCACGACGCAGCGACGGTGGCGGCGGCGGCGCACGTTGGAATGTGGTTACGCGATGACCTATTTGCGAAAAGAATAGCGGCGGTGGTTCGTTTCGGTGTCTTGGTCAATGATAAGAAGAGAAAACCAGCTATGGCGTCTCGTCACCGTTCGCCCCGCTTGCGCAGCGATAAACCACGAAGAGCGCGCGGCGCTTTGGAGAGTGCTCGGGCGATAAAGAAGCGTATCGTCGCAGGTGAACTCGACGACGTTGAGCGATAACAAGGGTCTGGCGTATGGTCCCTTCGTACTTCGTGACCCGGCTTGGAATCGCGTCGCGACGACGACGTTACCTACATGCGTGTAATGTGCACGTAACCCAATGACCTAGATTGACGCTGTGCCGTACTGGAGTCTTTATGGGTTGCCAGCTGTTGTAGTATTGCATGAGTCGATTTGTGTGTGTGTGTATGTGTGCAAGCCGAAGAAAAGCGCAAGATATTCGTACCCCTCCCCCCTCCACTTTGCGTACTGCGGAGCGACAATGAGACGATGGCTATGTTGAAAGATACAAATCGATGCGAAGTTTTGGGGTCGTAGAGGGAATTTTTCGCGTCCCGCTTCGAAAGTGCTTGGTTGCGGATACCCGAAAAAGCAGGCCGAAAAAGGAATGTGGGTCAGTGCTCGATTGACGGGTGTGCTTTTAGTAGGCGGCAGCGTAGCTGGCGATCGATATAGGATGAAATTCGGACACGTGGTTTCGCTTGAGAGAGATGATTTTTCGACGAAGCTGTGTCGAAATGTGGATGCATTAAAGAAACCAGGGTGTTCGAAAATCTGCGCAAAAGTTACCCCGGCGCCTTGCACTGCTCACGCTACTTGGATGAGTTGACTTTGAAGTTTGCGTTGGTTAATGAAATGACACCGATATCTCGGTCGTTTCGTAATTGTCGTCGAATTACGACGATGTAACGAACTTGAAGCGAGAGCAGCGAGGAAGCGATGAATGATGGGAAAATTACACGTTACTACGAAAAAGGAAAGGGAAAACGAAAGTGAAAAAGTACTACGCGAAGAATGGATGAAAGAAAAAAAAATACCGATAAGTGTCGATAATACGTCGACGTAGAGTAAAAAGTCGGTTACGCGAGGTTTTTCTCCGCTATTTTTTACACCGCCTTCCATGGTTTTGACGCGATGACCGAGTTTTTTTTCCCTTCCATTGAAACGTAATCCACGTAGCTTGTCCGATTTTAAAGCGTTATTGCGCAGACCGCGTGACCTATATTTGAGGCTGACTTTACAGCGTCGCCGTGTGTTTTTTAGCGTATATACGTAGTACGCCTCATTACGACGGTGAGGAGAGAGGGAGGTATACTGAAGCGGAAAAACAAAAACACGTTACGACGACAACAGAAAACGACTCCTCGTCGTTGTCGTTTATTAATAATGGAAAATCTGGATCGTGTGCGTGTGTATCGTCGCGAAGGATAATCAACGTGTGGAAGGTGATAGGCGCAGAAACGACGGAAATACGATACGGCTCGCGGCAAAGCGAGGAAATTACTCGAGGGATGAAACAGAATAGAGGAAATTTGGCACGTAAAAACGCGCAAGGTGCGAAACATCTCCCGCCCGATGGCTTGTTCCGGTAGCTCGTCAAATTTCGTCGAATCGAAACCGACGTAAACAAGGGCATTCGACGAGCGAAGACGTCGAAGAGATCGATAATTGGTCGAAATTTTTCCGCTTT
This sequence comes from Maconellicoccus hirsutus, assembly GCA_003261595.1. Lineage (NCBI taxonomy): Eukaryota > Metazoa > Arthropoda > Insecta > Hemiptera > Pseudococcidae > Maconellicoccus > Maconellicoccus hirsutus. The sequence goes on along the minus strand of QBDW01005638.1, from coordinate 2,210 downwards.
TTTGCGGCACGTCGACGTCGCGAGCCTATTCACATGCTTTCTTTCTCTCTCGCTCAGCGTTGTTTTTTTTCGGGCACCGCGCGGTGTTACCTTTCCTCTTGTGTATTTTTTTTGCGAAGAGAAAGTGAAAACGGTGTAGCTTTCTCGAAACGAATTGCATAACGCGGCGTGCGATACTACTTTGGTCTCTGTAACGCTGCGACGACCTAGGCCACCGTACAGTAGGCGATGACGAGAGCGAAGAAACGCGAATGGAATTAGGTATCGACGCCGGCGAACTGGTTCTCAGGTGTTCGGCTTTGAAAACGGACGAATGTGCCATGCTGCTACATATTTTTATGTGGGTGACGAGCGAAAGTGGACTCGATGAGGAGATTGCGCGTATGCTATCCTTGACGGCGGCCGATATTGGCAAGTGTAATGGAGTAAGACGAGGCGGCGACGTACGCGCGTTTCTTCGCGCTACGTCCGCGTGGAACGCGCCCGTTTGGCCGTCGCTGTTAATGGATACGTTGCGTAATCGAGGTGGCAGATGAAATTTTCGCGCATTTGGCGAAAATAAGCGTCGCGGTGGTAATTTCAACGACGTGCGCTATGTACGACATGTTGCAAAGGGTTTTTCGTAATTTTTCCCATCATTACCGTAACTACGTTGAGTGAAATTTCATGCGAATTTTGTCGCCGAACGTGATTTATTTGGATCACGCGTTACAATTTAACTCGCCATATGCGTAATTCAACTCGTATTACGCGTAAATACCGTATATTACAGTAGTTATCGTATTTTACAGTAATTACATGTAAAACGGTATTTTACCGTAATCCTGCTGAAAGCTGTATTTTTAACGATGATTCTTTCACGTAAATACGGTATTTTCTAGTAATTACCGTAGAATATAGTATTTCACGTAGATTACTGGTAAATATGGTATTTTGCAGTAATTACTGGTAAATACGGTATTTTATGGTAATTATCGGTAAATACGGTATTTTACGCAAATTATCAGTAAATACGGTATTTTCTAGAAATTACCGTAGAATATAGTATTTCACGTAGATTACTGGTAAATATGATATTTTGCGGTAATTACAGGTAAATACGGTATTTTATGGTAATTACGTGTAAATGTGGTATTTTACGCAAATTATCAGTAAATACGGTATTTTCTAGTAATTACCGTAGAATATAGTATTTCACGTAGATAACTGGTAAATATGGTATTTTGCGGTAATTACAGGTAAATACGGTATTTTATGGTAATTACGTGTAAATGTGGTATTTTACGCAAATTATCAGTAAATACGGTGTTTTACTGGTAAATACTGTGTTTCACTGTAGTTATATGGAAATAAGGTATTTTACCATCATTACCAGTGAATGAAATATTTTGCTGTAATTACTGAAGTATGATTCCGATTTTGTAGGGGAATTATTGATTCGATGGTTGTTGCATTAGCGACGTCTATTTCCTCAAATTTCCCATAAATTTACCGTAATTACTCATTACTCGTATACAAGATTTTCTACCGTAATCACCGTGGATAAGGTGCTCGCGACTATTGAGTAGATCCGGTGATGGATTGACAAACAAGGTAGCGGAACGGGTGGTACCGGATTTACCCGATATTCGCCAAAGATAACAGTATTTCTAGTTGTACGTAAATTTCCAAGTTGTTGCGGCTTCGCGCGAAGGCGTAAAAAAGTGCGAATAATTTTGTCGGCGCGAACGAACGATATTCGCGTAGACTAAGCGCAACGACTGCGGTAGCGGCGATCATCGCCGAAGCACACATACGTCGTCGCAGCACCTTGATAGTGCCTCCGTCGGCGGTTCCTGAAGCCAAGGTCCTCTCGAAATCGACGAAGTCGTCGTCCGCGCTTTCGCGCCCGAAGAACTCGCCTCGGCGCTTGAAAAGAAAAACGATTCGCGGCGCGGATCGAGGACCAGTATTGGATGGAGCGGTAGTGTACGAAAGGTGGAGTACACGCGTGATGCCGTAACAGTAACACGTGCGTCGAAGAACGCGACGAGAGGTGAGAAAAAAGAAGGCGGTGGCGGCGTGTTAGCGCCGCGTACTACGAATCGGCGACAACCGACAACGGTGGCTCGTCGAAGGGAGCTCGAGTGAAATACGCGGCGAGGGCTGAACGAGGTTGGAATCGGCGGAAAACTTGTCGATTACGGGGCGGCGTGCGGAGCGGAAAACCC
>QBDW01005637.1:0-92078 GCA_003261595.1 Maconellicoccus hirsutus | reverse complement strand
GAATGAGAGTGATCACGGGTCAATATCTGTAAAGTGATCCTATACGAGTAATTTGAGACCAAAACCGCCCTTCTACCCCTTCCCTGACAAGAGTTATTAACCAAAACATGTGACAGAACAGGTGGTCAATTTTTGCAACTTCGGGAACCCCTGAATCGGTTTTACAATTCGATCTCCAAAATGTGATGGTGGTTTCGGGGTCGGGAGATGGTCCCCTTTCGATGGAATATCGCAAAAATTTTATACCTTTCCACTTGATTACTTTTTGAAATTTTCCGCCTGGTGACCGTACTAAATTGTGGAAGTTTTTATAATAAATCCAGATATAAGTATGCATATGTTTTCGAAAAAAAAATTAATAAAACGAAAAAAGTAAGCATGTATGTAGTAGGTAGAAGTACTAGGTATCTCAGTAAGTAGGTACCTAAGTAAATACTTCTAAATTTATTAATTTATAAGGAATATGGACAAGTAACAAATGAACAGAACAGAACAGTATAAAACAGTATACAACAGACTAAAACAAAAAAACAAAAAAATCGAACAGAACCAGAAAAAAGCACAGACAAGCAATCAAGTAGCCTACACCTACAACCGAAGTCACTGCACATGGTGTTAAAAAATCCAAGCGAAAGATTGATCATTGACCCCGCTAAGTATCCTTTTTATGACGGAGTTACACATAAAAATATGAGACAGAGTTTTCCTGCTTAATTAGTTTTATTGAAAAAGCTGCACGAAACTGTGAAGCCGATGTTGACCGTCAGTAAAGCTGAAAATGGGAAATAAAAAGCTACAAAAATATGTGCACATGGTGATTAGATAGAAAGAAACGTGGCATGGGATGAAAATTACCATTTATATGAAAACAACGTTCCAAAAATAAGTATTCCATTTCCTCTCGGTTCTTTTACTTTTGCATCGTGTTGTGTAGCCTATAACTGAAAAAAAAGAAAACCTGTTAGTCTTCTTATACAGTTTTCATTTGTTTTATGATTCATCATGCCTATTGCCTAATTAGAACAAACAAGTCATTGACTAAAGATAATTGTTTACTACAGCTGACGTTCCATAGAAAATACTTTCTTGATAGATCGTAATAAGATCGAAGTACACCGTATTTTTCATTCACTTTCTGTTGACTACAGATCTTCGTGTTCTTGATTCATTTTGCTAATGAAACAAACAAAGTGAGGTACGTACTTGGAATGAACAAAAATTAAACTCATTTTTCAAAAACTTGAAATATTCGTTACTTATAATTAAATTTTAACGGTCTATCATTAGTTCATCTCTTTACTGTTATTATCAGAATCTTAATGAAGTGTAATATGAAATGAATTCATTATAGATATTCAAGAATATAATTATCAAACCTTTGACTATATACATACGTATGTATGTACTACGTACATGGACTGGCAGACTGCTAGTTTATCGCGTTTTGAAGCGGAAAATGAAAAAGATGAAATCAAAGTGCGCATGCGTGACATTTTTGTGTTACAATTTTCATCATTATTTTGATGAAAATTTTGATTGAAAACAGTGAAAACACGAAAAATGTAAACATAAAATTCCAAAATAATGGAAAAATTGAGAAACAGGATTACAAACCAACAGTTTTTAGTTGGTGCATGCGCAGATCATTTTCATCTTTTTCTTTTTCTGCATCAAAAAACACTTTTTTGTATACATCAACTAGCAGTCCATGTAATACATATAGTCAAAGGTCAAAACACAGTCAAACAATACGTTTGATGGCAATTTCAGAGTACACTTTGCGTTTTTCCAATCAGTTTGTTAATAAGTTACAATAATAAAGCAAAAATTGACTTTTTCGGTGAACTTTAGCTATTGTACGTTTGGTATCATTTGTGTACAAATCTCTCAACTATTCGATATCAATATTACGCCGTTATATGCTTGAAATTCATTTATTTTATTTCCGAATTATATCTAATTCTGTCATTACGCGTGGTTGTAGTTCGTAGTTCATGGAAGTACGAAAGAGTTGATATAGGTAGAGGTACACGTACAGGTAGATGAACATTGAAATCATTATAGGTTTTTAACGCTTCATATAAGTTGATAAATTATCTGGTTAAAAAACTCATTCTTGATGAAATTCGAATCATGAGTAGAACGATGCATTTCAAATAAACTTGTAATAAAGTAAACATTGATTATTCTTTTGTAACCAACACTTTTCAATTTGTGATTTTCATTATCAATTTCAATTTTGACAATTTACATTGAGAGAATTTACCTATAATTATGCTTTATCAATTTTCTACTTGAACCTGAATTAAGATACCCCATAACCTCAAAGAAAGAGAAATATGAAACATGAAAGCAAACGTGCCAAGTCCCTAGTAATTAGTAAAGGGAAATCGGCTGATTTTCAGTAAATTGTTTTTAGTTTTAGACATTTTCAAGTTCAAGTACTTCCTCAAAAATAAATTTGAATCTGAAGAAACTTACATTATAGTTTTCAATTCCTCCAGAAATGAAATTCCACTAAATCGTAATCAAGGAATTTGCAACAGTGAAATTAGTTCTATTGTGACTACAGAATCCATAATCTGCCTTCATAACCTACTACTTCAGTGGATTATGGATTTTCAACGATTCGGATCAATCTTTTCACATTCTTGTAAAGAAAACAAGGTGGATTTTCAAAATCCGGTTTAGGATTTATGAATGTAACAGGATTTTCACGATCCAAAACCCTGATTGTGCAATATCGGTGTAAAAACAACAGCCCTGTAGTGATAACAGAATACATAATAAACTTTCATAACCTACTACCCCAGTAGGTTATGGATTCAACAATTCGGACTAATATTTTCACAATCTGGTAAAAAAAACAGAGTGGATTTTCAAAATCCGATTTTAGATTTATAAATAGAACAGGATTTTTACAATTCAAAATCCAGATTATGCAAAATCCGCGTAAAAAAACAAACCCAATTACATCCAATGTACTAATACTACTAATCAATCAATTCAATTCGTTAACTGAACAATGGTCCATTATTATCACGTATTTAAAAAAATTATCTATCAAAGAACTCTTCAATCCAGAAAAAAAAATAAAAATCTCGAAAAAACACAACGTGACGTAATACACAACCGACGAAACTGGCCGAGAGGACACGAAAGGTCACGAAGAAAACAATACTTCTTTCTTTAGATTATCGTCACGCTGCACATTCGACGTTCCTTCAGTTACGTAAGCAAACGAAAAAACGTTCGTTTCGTGTTCTGTAGTCTCGTTTTTTACATTCTCGTGCTTGAATGTTCGTTTATGGTAATGTTGATGTTCAGTGAAAATTTATAGTATGAATTTATCGAATGAAATTTAACGCCTGAAAATTGATGATTAAATTTTGAGTAAGTGTTTTATACGTTTCCGAACTAGTTGTTAATTTAGCATGTAATTTTTGTACGTTTTCGAGCGGCGTTTATGTTTAAAAATTCATACGGAGGCCACGATAAATTCGGTGAATTATCAAGTATGACCTGAATAAATGCATGTACATGTTCTTTTCGAGTAAATTTTGAAAACACTTTGGATACGTTTTACCACCGATTACCCCAATATTCGTGGCCGCTATGTTTTATCTAATGGCTACCTCGTGTTTGAATTTCTCAGCTTCGGTCTCGTGGTGACTGGTAAACTGTTGCTTTTTTGTGAATCTGTTAGCGTAGCGTGATTTGGATATAAATTATCAAATTCTACACATTTCGTAACCAGTTCATTATGGTTATAGCGATTGATTCTCGATCGTTGTAATGGGATGATAATAACGGTAATAACCTCAATAGCGGTGGAATTCCGCCGGGTATGTTTTAAATAGTTGCTATAGTTTTTCAAGTGTTCGTCGAAGTTTGCTGATTAATTTACGAGATAGCAAAGTCACTTGAACAAAAATAAGGAGTGTCGAGTTGTATGAGTACTTGCATCTGTAAGTAATTGGTATCCTTAAGGGAATTCGTTTGAATAACGTGCATGTGTTACTTGAGGATGTTTGATATATTTAACACGTGAAACAAACGTATGAAATTTCACGCGTTTGATATTTAAATTGGCGCGAAAATATTTCAATTGTGAAAGATGATAAGGTTCGTGACATGGTAATATTTTCCCATCGAATATGAATATTCCGCGAGTATATTAAAGAATTCGTTTCGTTTACCATTCTCCTGCATCGTGTTTACATTTCCGTTATCGTTTAAAGTTTTTTCCTCGTATTGAAAATATTTTCCGCGAATTTTTTGCCCTCTTTTTTAAGTACGCCATAAAAAAAGGAATCGTTTTAATGTGCAAAGAAGAGAAATAGCAATATAGCAGTTTTTCCTCAAGCCTCGACAATAATTGTGCTTTTCAATGTTATTCAACGTGATTGGCGTTTTCTCGACGATTGTACGAGATTCACGATAATTTGAAAAATATGTTGAACCTCGTGAAAATCACCTTACGTTGGGTAATTTTTCAAACGATAAAATTGCATGGTTTTTATTTCGTAGATTAATTTCCCAAGCTAGTCTTATGCAGATTATTACAACGATAAGTTATACGCGCTGATGAATATTTCCTACCGAGGTACGCAGCTTATTTTTGAAATGACTGGAGATAATTATTTTTGGCAAAAATCGTGAAATTACTCGAGAAATTAATTCGCGTCTGCGGCCAAACGAGAAAAAGAGTGCTGATAAAAGGAGCCATGTGCGAGTTATTTGCTTTTACTCGATTTCTTTTCTCAAGATGTGCTCATTTAGCGTAAATTGAGGGTTAAATTAATTTTTTTCAATTTACAGTGTTCTTGTAATTTATTTAACGAAAGTTGCCATTTAGGGTTAAAAAGGGAATATTTCTCGACGTAATGATTTTTGTTACAGTGTTGCTAATTCTTGAAGCATAAATCACCGTTAAATTGGTTAAATTAAAAAGAAATGTAAAAAAAGTTTTTAACTTGTATTTTGAAATACGCCCTCTTGAGATGAATTAATGCATAAACAAATACCATTTTTTTCATGCTTGGCTTCTACCCTTAAAGTATCATTTACCTCTTTTTCTTCTAAACGTATTCAAAAGCTTTCGCGGGATTGTCAAAATTGCGAAAAAAATTTTCCCTCGTTGAGCTTGAGTAAATATTTACGCGGAGTTTTGGTATATTTTACGTCGTGTACGAGCCAACAAGTACATTAGCATATTTTTGTGAAAAATGAAAACGAAATTAATATTTTTATCAAGAAATCTCGTCGGAATTAATTTTTTTCCTAAGATAGAATATCCAAGGATTGCGAAGAGAAAGTGTTACGGCTGATGACTCATTTTACTAGCAATTCATCGGGTAGATCTAATGTTTTGTTTGCGGGGGTGCGGATTCTTTTGGCGTGTTTTATCGTATAAACGATGATGGAAGTGATGCAGATGGAACATGGCTTTGTTATTGGACCACCATGGCGTAGTCTTTTACGCGTTATTTTTCTTTTCAAAGGAAGAAAATGAAAATGAAACTAATTATACATATTTCGAGGAAGTCGTGATACTCAAAACCCATCACATGACGTTAAAAGTTGAACGAATTATTTGACGTTCTATTAAAAAACTCGATTTAATTTTAAAAAGCAATGTTGCAGTTACGATTTCACGAAACGTGGAATTTATTGTGACGGAATTGAGAAGCAAATAGACGTTTGGAAAGAACAGATGGAACATGGGTTCGAAGGAAGTGAAGGAAATAGCGAACAAGAAAGATAATTGTACTTTAAAGTAAAGTGGGTAAACGCGAAGGACGAAAAGATAAGAATCGTCGATAAGTCTCTACCAAATACATGAGAATTTTAATGACGTCACTCATAGGAAAGCACCCTTGACAACGTTGTAAGAGACCAAAACTATGACGTCATGACTTGGTAAATATCGAAGACCTTTCGTGTTCCTGCATAGTTCTTTCAGTGTTTCTAAATATTCCACCTTTTCGTTTCAAATTTTCAATATTTCTCTCGTTTGTTTGACTTTGCTCGTTTGAGCTCAATTTTCTGCTGAAAGGTCGATAAAATAATTCAAAATTATAAATCCTCTAATGTTTTCTGCAATTTTTCAATAATTTAGTTTCAATATTCCTCCTTCCTCCCAAAAAATCGAATCTTTCTATTTTTCATTATGCTTCTCGAACACGTTTCTTTGTAATTCACTTCACATTTTATATAATTCCATTCGCTGGTAAAAAACTTACAAAATGAAGCGAAAAATTTCCAAATCCGTCTCAGGTAATCCAAAAAGCTCTAATATTTCGAGTAAATCGAATCACTTTGTCGTTTGTGTCAAAACGAAAAGTTTTCTTTGGTAAATTTGTTGTCGCCCGGAGCTTGTGATTGTCAAGTGTGTGTAAACGGGCAATTGTTCGGCTCCCTCGTTTGATATATCTCGGTAATAAGAGGAAAATTGGTCGACATTGCGAAATATCCGCGTAAGCTTCATCGTATTCGAGATATCTATAAAATCTCCCAATTTGCAAGTTTAATTCGTAATTTGAGAGCTCGCACGTAGTAGGCTTCGTCTGTCAAATTATGAGATGTCCGGAGTTTTAATGTTCTGTGTGATATCTTTCGCGGGTTTATTGTTGCCGAGTGGTAATGGAACCTTTTTGGAATTGGCGGATTTTCACGAGGTGGAATCTACGACGATTTTAAGCACTTCATCTGAGAGTAGAGATGATTTTTGCGTTATAAGGTGTTCTCTTTTTTGTGCATTTTTTTGAAGTTTACATACATGAAAAGAACAGCGTAACCAAAAGGAGTGATTTTTGAAATTTTTAACTTTGAGCTATAATTTCGAGGCGGTTTTTACAAAAGTGGTGATTTTCAGCTTAAATTTTGAATTTTCTTATTAAAAAGGGAAAAATAAAACTATGTTAACGCTAATTAATGATTACTTTGAGCACACATCCAGCTAGAATTCCTAGGAGGATGTAATGAAAGATTGAAAATGAGATTTATGTATTAGATTTTAAAGGAAAAATATTTATGAGTAATTACAGGTAATTTATTGGTAAATACAGGTAATTACGGGTAATTTACAGGCTGATACAGGTAACTTAGGGTAATTACATGTAATTTACCGGTAATTACAGGCAATTGACTGGTAATTACAGGTAATGTACTTGTAACAGGGGTAATTATGGGTAATTTACAGAAAAATACGGGTAATCAGCGATAATTTACAGGCTAACTACGGGTAATTTACTGGTTAATACAGGTAATTACAGATAATTTACTGGTGAATACAGGTGATTTCAAGTAATTTACCGTAAATACCGTAAGTTGTGATGTGGTGACTTTTTCAAGGTTTTTAAATATATTAATGATAATTTTTTCCATTTTCTTCCTGGCAACACTGAAAAAGATCAGCAAAAAAAGTCCGGGTATTGTGAGGATGTGATCACTACATCGTAAAAATGCTGAAATCTGCTAAATGCGACTAAAAATTCTGCTAAAATTCTAAGCGTCTTTTTCTTCTGCAGCAGTTGTTAGATTTCTACCAAATCTGGCAGCTAATTGGGAAGAGATGCTGGGTTGTCGTGTAAAAATCACAAGTTTGCAGTGTTATCACGAAGGGGGGGAGTAAAAATTAGTGTTATGAATTATCAAGCCTCGTGGTTGGATTCTATATTCTTGACGAAACAAGCTTACATACAAACATTACAAACCTGCACACATTTTGAATTGAGAAAGTTATTTCAAAGTTCGAGTAATTTAAATACTTGGTTCGTGAATTGGGTTGAAATTTCTTGGAGGAATTTCTTTGACTTTTGTATATTGCAAATTCTAAACTATGCACAAATCAGTATGATTCAATTTTCTGAAAAAAAAAGATTAAGTTAGGATTCCAGGGCCAAAGAAATGTATGTTTTTTTCTGACATTCTCGATTACAAGATAACCTCGGCGTCGCGTTTGAATGCTTTTGAGCAAAGCCACAAATTCATGGTAACACCGCAGATGGAAGAGATATCGAATTGTGAAAGTTCAAACAGGTGTAATGGAATTTTACGACTTTTGGTGAGAAAAATTTTTCGGCTTCTGCGATATCGCGTTTTAATGGAGGTAATTTAGAAAAAGAACCATCTTATTTTTTACTCGGTTCCGTTACATAACGAAGGGAACGACGAACGCGAGGATACACGTATACGAAGAAAGACTACCTGCGAGTACGACGACCAAATTAAAGATAAAAATACCCTCGGGTATGCTTTTCACTGCAGCGAAAGCTTTCTTTCAGCTTACACAGCGTACGAAGTAATTTTTCACCGGAGAGGCGAGAAGAGAGTGAAAAAACCCGGAGAATATCTCATTTGCGAGCAAATTTACGCGTCGCGATGACGGTCGTCGAGGTCGCGGCGTGCACGGCGCGTTCTCGACGATTGTTTCGCGTTTGTATTTGTTGAAAACTCGGGTCGGCGTTTAAACTCGTTTGTTTGTCGGGAAATTAGCCTAACTCGTCGATTTCGCTACGGTTTAAACTTTTAGACATGTTCGTTAGGCAATTAACGTTTTAGCAGTTAAAGACGCCGGCAGATGTATGAAAGCAGAAACGGCGCAGAGATACATCGTAGTTGGTGCTGCACCGCAGCACAGGGTTGGTTTTTCTTTTGGAAATTAGTCGAGAATGCGTGTGGTCGCGTGTGAGTGTGTTCGAAAGATGAATAGCTTCGTCGCGTAATTAATGTTTACGCGTTTGGCGTATTTTTGGGTCATTTAATCCTACATGAGTTGCTTGTTTCGTCGAGATGGTTGTGTTGGTTTTGATGATGTGGAGGTATTTCGACGTGGCTTTTCTCAAATGGTGATGATGTCGGAGGTGGTGTAAATTAGATGCGTTGTCGTGGTCAATGGGAGTATTTGGGTTTTGGAATTTGCCGAAGATTAGTCTGGAAGATGAAAGTTGCTGGAAATCAACCTATCTCTCACAAGTGCCTATTTTCTGGTAAAAAACTAAAGATATGTCCATCGTGCGAGGACCAAGCCATAACAATTAAACATTTGTGGATTCGTATAGGATACAGCATCGGAAAATGACTAACTCTGGGGCCATTATTCAAATATGTCGAAATCTTGGAGTATAGCGAATCCTGGATGCTGATTGTGGAAAATCATGCTATCACAGCGAAGTTTCTACGATAACGTCAATGAAATGCGTGGTCTCTAGATAGCAAAAATCTCTATATTTTCGCTTCAAGATAGAAACCAAGCTATAAAAGTAACATTTTTTATTCTTTTCATTGGTGGAATTTCGAGAAACATATCGCATGATGAGAATGAACAGACGTTTATCTCCATGTAACAAACGACTCCCGTATAGAGCCTTAATAATAGTAATATTGGACTCGAGAAACAAAGTGCAGATGTAGGAAACAACGAGTAAATCAGACATGGTGAATTTTCAGTGCCAGTATTCGGGTTAATGTCCATTCGGGGAATTCATTCGAGGAAAATCGGTTACCGAAGGAAATTTGCCTAAAGGAGAAATTTCAGTTGGATTTTCGTAGAAGTAAAAAAACAGCGGCGTTGATGTAGTTGCACAAAAAAGAGTATCTCGTGTCAAGCTATTGTGACGGTTTTATTGCGGATCCGAAATGCGAGTTCGAGTTGTGAGAATAAAAAGGTTTATAAAGCCTTTAGTCGAACCTTTTTATCAATACAGGTCTCGACGAGACGATGACTTAACCTTTATATCTGTTCAACTAGCTCGTTATGTCTCTCAACTGGTGATTTGTTACCTTTTTTCCATTTTGTATTTTTATTATTACGTCACTTCGTCCCGGGATATTCACTGGTGTTTACTTTTGTGGTTTTGTATGGGAATTGTCGAACCGATGATGTGCTTAAGGAAGGGTGAGCTGAATTATCGAATATTTTCAAATTTAAATTTCCAACGTCGAATTTACCTAATTGGATGATTTTGTTTTGTTGCTTGTGGAAACGTCGGCGTCGTGTCGTGCTCCCTGAAGATGCGAAGATGCTTCGTAGCTCGTAAATTCTAATCTCGTCGCGATTGATCTAGTAAATGAGGAACGAAGCGCAGAAGAGAGTGAAATTTTCTACGAACGTTTATCCACGTTGTTATATGTACGAGTAGAAAAGGAGGGGAAATACTCGGTAATGGAAGAATATCGTGTCGTTCTAGCTTCGACGTTGTTATTCGAAAAATAATAGGAAAATTCCACCTGCGAGGTTTTCTATTTTTTTGCCGGTCTAGAGAAAGTATGAAAATTACAAGAGAAGCGATGGTAAAATCGAACGATTTTCGAAAAGACGCAACGAGTTGTGAGATGGAAAAAGTATTAAGAAGGAATCGAAATAAAGAGAAAATACCAAAGTCAATGAGCAAGTTCACCGTAAGCGTAACTAATCAGATTTACTTTAATGAATTTATCGTATATTTAGGGTTTTTCCGCCACAATTGAATTGAAACTTGCGATTTTTGCTGACATAAATTAGCACTCGGTGAGCTTGTCTTGGTGAAAAAAGTAACTGCGAAAACTTACTCAATGGGAAAGAAAAACCCCTGAGATGCAGATGTTTTGTTAAAATTGACGAAAAATATTACTCATCGCAAATTATTGCTTCGGTTTCGAATTTTCCAATTAATTAAATTTTTTCATCCTCGTTAGCTTTTCCGCAAGTTAAAATATTTTCACGAGGTGGGGTGTATTTTCAAGCGTAGTTCGACTTTAATTCTCCAACGAGGCTTTTTTTGACGGTTAATTTTCATTTGGAAACTTTCCGTTGGTGTTTTTGACGCCGGCAAGTTAAAAAATACGTGGTCAGTGTTGGGGAAAAGTTTGAAATTTTTATTTCGCGGTGAAATGTTGTTCTTTGGAAGTTTTCTCAGAGGGAGGGAGAACGTAGGTAATTTTTCGCTAGTTTTGAAACGCTGAAGTTATTCTTTATTAATCATTATGATCCAAGTTGGTTGTATACGGGGATATTGGATCCAGGGGAGTTGAATTTTACAGAAGTGTGCTTTCGTCGTTTTTTTTAGTCCACGAAGTCCCTTGGTTTTGCGTTGTGATGTTACGGAAAGTTCAGAATGTGTTGGGGGAATATTTATAATTTTTTTGTAAATTAATCGGTGTTTTTTTTCTTTTTTTTTGAAGTCAGATATTGTATGGAGTCGACTTGGAATATTTTTTTGCCAATTTTTTGTCCTTAGATAGGTTTTTATTAGTGGGTATCCGAGAAATTTACTTTTATTTGATGATATTCCCCATTGAGAACCCCTGGAAATTGATTTTTTCTCATTTTGAAGATAATTGAGATTTTTTTTCATAAGGTCAGCACCTCATATTCGTGTAAATTCTGGAGATAAGCGTCTGTCTTCGTCATTTAATTTTTTATTCTTTTATAACGATATTTGTAAAAGTTCTATTTCATTTTTTTTAAATCGAATTTTCGTAATTAATGGCAATTATTTCAATTATTAAATGTGTAATTGAAATTTCAATGACGATATGTATTGCTTCGACGTCTCAATGTCTCGTTCTGTAAAGATCTCGAGTCATTCTGTGTACTTATTAATTCGTTTGAGAACTATTTCATTCGAGAATTTTCTTTACTTCGTGAAAATACCGACACATGAGGAGTTTACTCTGTAGATAAAGGAAACATGATGAGATTATGAACGCGAAGAGAAGTGATTTACTTATTAATGAAATTGACGTCACCATGGATTCTCAAACTACCGCAGATTTTATCGAGAGTGATATTTTGTGAGGAAAATTAAACTTGAACGTTGGAAAGGAGATTTCTCTTCGAAGATTTAGTAAGGAAGATGGATTTTGCTTGTTTTGAACTAAAATCCATTTTTTGCGTGGTTTTGATTTTTTTGAAGCATATTTGAATGTATTTAGGATGTATGTCGTTGTTGAGGTATTTTCGTATATTTTCTTAATTTTTAGTAATTTTATTTTTTGGTAAATGGCAAAATTGTAAACATTTTTGGTGAGAAATGATTTTTTTCATCCACGAGCTCAAAAATGACTGCACGAAGGTGATTGTAGAAGATTCAGAGTTAGTCGCGGAGCTGTGAACTATTACATCTTTTAACAATTCGATCACGCTTTTTAAAAAATTATGATTCTAGGAGTAGAAAAGGGAAAGTACAAAATAGGGAAATGAGTTACTACTTTAGGAACCATAGAAAATAGCAATTTTTTCAACCGATAACATTTCCTCTATCGAACAAGATTAGAAAAGAGGAAATGAACGAGATAAGATGAAACAAGATGAACGAAAATGACGAACGCAGATGAAGTAGAAAAATATAAATGAAAGGACGAAGAGGCAAGAATGAGTAATGACCAATGGGCGTGACAGCAGGTGAAATAAAAAGCGGAAATTCCTCATACTTTGCAAAAACATTTTGTTGCGAGCAATTTTGTTTTATTTCTCATCAATTCTAAGACTAGGAAAATTATTTTCGTTTTGGTGTTTGCTGAAGGAAATAATGTTCATCGAATCGTTTAAAATTAGTCGTTGAAAAAGTGTAAAAAGGATCGAAAAGGGTAAGATGTTGAAATTTCACGATGTCACATGTAGAAAGTGATATGCGAACTTGAAGAAATATTTTCGCTATCTCGAAAAAAAAAAACAAAATATCTGCTGGAAAGTTTTTGAAGAATGTGAAAAAATACCGCGTTGCTGTTCCGAGCCTCTTCATCATTTATTACTTCTGCTTTCGCGATGGAAAGTAGATTCTTAAATGTTGAAAACAATTTCATGATTGATGAAAATTTTATTAAAGTAGGGAATAACTTTTGTTGGAAATTTTTCATCGTAGAAACAATATTTTAAATGCAGTGGGGGTGGAACCTTCGAGATGAAGAATTGAAGGATTCATCCGTTATGCAACTTCCCTAATAGAAAAATTAATTTTGTATCCTATATTTTATGTGATCATAGATTTTATTGGATCTTTGATATTTCTTGTGAAATTGTGAAAGAACGAGAGTTTCCTGTGTGAGAATTTTTTTTTATTTTTGAAGTTTTATTGCACCTTTAATTTTGAAGATGGGCAAAAAGTCAAGATAACTTTTTTTGAAATTTTTTTTACTATAAGGTCCACTAATAACATTTATGTTAATTTTGTTTTTTTTCAATTTTCACTTTTTATTTTGAATGTTTCGAAGTATCATAGCGCCTTGAATTTTGAAGATAGGCAAAAAGTCATAATGACTTCGTTGGAAATTTTTTTCTCTGCAAGATACAATACTCAAATAATGAATTTTGACATAATCTTGGTACCTCAACTGAGGTACACTTTCGAAGTACTCTAGTTTCCTTCTACGAATAGATAAAGACAGTGAGACTAGGTACGTTTGACACGTAGTCCTCTGTAGTACGTACGTATTGGTACTACACCCGTGTAAATTTCGCATGTTAGTTTAGACGAGTCAACTGAACCAAAACAAAATTGATGATATGCGAGTTTTAAAAAAACGTAAGCCCTGAAGAGCCTGAAGTCTTGAAAAGCGCAGGGCCTGAAAAATAATAATCTGGTTTCGGGGCTTGGTTTCAGGTCCCACTTTTGAAAAACTAGGTTTTGGGTTTCGGGTCGGTGTTTTGAAATTACAGTTTTAGGTCTTGGGCTTCGGACCAAGGGTCAATTTATCGGGGCCTTTTGGATTTCAGAGCCTGGTGCTGGACTGAGCCCAACCCCTGGTCGCAACGCAGAAAATATGGACGGGCCACGTCTTGAGAAAATTTGTTAAATAAAGATTGATAAACAAAATAAAACACGACAGTGGCGCTAATCTACTCTAGTGTCAGGTTTGCGAATTAAACCAACGTCACGGATGAAAAAAAATGCAGTCTAAAATTTAACATCGAGATGCTGATCTATTTTAAACTTACTTTACTTCAATGATTTGCAATTGGTCCATACCAAATTTTTGTAATAACTTAAAAGTGTGGAGAAAACATTAAGAAAATTTTTTTACATCTTCAGTAGTCGCCTGTTGGGGGGTGGATCCTCAGAAATTGGTGGAACTGTAAAATGATTTATATTGAAAAACGAATAAACGATTTAAAAATAAAAGCAAGCTATCTAATTTCGCATTGATAAGGTTATCAACGACGATTAAACGTACGAAAAACGACTCGCACGTGAAAATATTCGCCAGACGATTCTAGTTAATCTTTTGCCCACCTAAATTGGTTGTTTTGTTCGATTCTTCGGACATGTAGATATTTTTCTGACGTCGTTGATGGAACGAGAGCGAATGAGAGATATTAATGACCGATAGTGAAATAAAATTTACCAAAGGAGTAGAAAAATGACCGATAAAATAAATCGGCCGAAGGTCAAACGATGGCTAATGGCGCGATAAATTTTAAAAATATCGGCGTCTCGTGATGCGTGCGTCGTTACGGCGCGCCGGTTGCTTTCCTCGTTTGAGATTTTCGCCTGTTTCATCATTCGCATGTCGATGAAAATGAAAGTCCGATAAGGAAAAGCAATACATGAAAGCTCTAACAAGTTAGGAGCATAGGGACCAAAGCGAGAATAATTCCATCATCTTGAAGGAAAAATTTTGGCACGAGGCCAAGTAGTAATGAACTGTCTTGGTGTAGGATACGATAAATGGTAATTTTTGAAGATGACGAAGAATGCACATGCGTATGTGTTCCTCCTCTCGATGCTGTTTTACGTAATTCGTCGACTTGAGGGATTTTAAAGTTATCAATTTTCATGCTCGAGAATCAGTATGAAAAATTACGTGAAACGAGGCGGCATGCGAAATGTTGGGTTTTTAGTGAAAAAAATGAGGGTGTTCGAAGCTGCGTGAATTATTCGCATAAACGAGCAAGCGAAGGGAGAGGTACTTGAAAGTTTTTAGCGTTTCTTCGCGATTGATTTAATTTCAAGTGTTTTTTTGTACTCTCGAGGGATCGAAGTATTTTCGAGTGTTTTTTTTCGCCTTGCTCGTTATCTTTTCGCGAACGTCGCGAGAAAGTAGCGAGTTTGGGCGTTCGGAACGATTAGCGAGTTGGGAATACTTTAAATGACTCGAATTCCGGAAATTATTACTTTTTCCGTTCGATCGTTGTAATGTTCGCGCCATTTTTTGCGTTTGTGATGGTTCAGATTGAATGAATGTGTGGTTTAATTTAAGCCATAATTTTGACTTTTACGATGTGAAGATGAATCGTGAAAACGGAAATTCATCGAATGTTTGATTTTTACGCGAGGAAATACTATAAATGAGATAACGGGTGTGGAGAGGATGTGTATAAATCTGTAATCGTAAGAGGAATGTGATGAGACTGTGGCTGTCCGAAAGTGGGGTCGAGAGTAGTTTTAAAAATTGGTAATGAAAGTGGTAAAAAAAAGTAGTGAATTCAGTCAAAATTTCCAAAAAAAAAATTAAAAAATTAAAAAACTCGAAGACGCAATATTTTTGTACTTATTGTTTTGTAATTTTAATTTACTCCTAAAATACAGATTTTCTTCTATTTTGATATTTTTTCTGCAATTAATTTCCCCTCGTTGAAGGGGGAGGGGAGAGGAGGGGTGTCGAGTGGAGAGGGATACAAAAATTTAGTAAAAAGATGACAAAAAAGTAATTAATTTTTCCAAAAAAAACAAAATAAAAAAAATCTATTAGACACCTTGATTGTAAAAGTTGAAAATTTGCATGTAAAATGAAAAAAAAAAGCTTTGTTGACCTTTTTTTTGTTTTTAATTGCTTTTGACACATATTTTCGATATTAAACGCCAATTTAAAATTATAACGAAGAATTTTACGAAACTGCTTGTTTGGTCTAGGTCGTTAATACTCGTATTCATGTAATTCCAAAAATTTCCTGTATTTTGAGCCTAATATGACACTTCGTATGTTGCATATTTCCTACAAAAATTCATATTTTTGCATATTACGTTGTATTTTGACGATATATTTCTTCGTATTTCAGAATTTTTCATGTTTTTTTGGCTTATTTCGCTGAATTTCCTATGCCTGATTCTATTCTCCAGAACTTTGGCTCCGGTATTTCTCTCCTCGAGTTCGTCGTTCGTCCATTAAAAAAATCTTTTCGTCAAGATAACTCTGTAAACTGTACAAAAATATCAAAAATTAAACAGAATTTTAAAAAAAGTTGTACAGTTTTCTAAAGAGGTTTCAAACAAGCCTTTTCACATTATATTGATTGCACCCTCCCCCCGCACCCCTCCAAGCAGGTAGAGCTTTTATTTAGTTTTTTCAATTTTTTTTTCAAGTTTCAAAAGTTTCAGAAGAATAAGTTCTTTGTTGTTGAAAATTTCTTAATTTCTTTATCTCTCGACATTTTGACTTCCAAATGTGTTTTTTCTTTTTTTGGAAAAATTTGTTGCAAAAAAAATTCCGCAGAATAAATATTTGTTGACTTGCGAGAGTATTCTCTTTTGTAAAATTTTTGTTTCAGTAACAAAAAACTGGTGAAATTTTTTTTTCGAAATTTTCACCCTCCTTTTTCCGTTTGATTCATTTACAAGTTGTTCAACCTTCTGGATATATTGTCTTTATGCAATTTATACCCATTCGTCGAAAATCTGAATTTTTACTATTTTGAGGCTCCGTGTAACCCTATTTTGAAACAATTTTTTAGGTCAAAATATAAAACGAATCAATTTCTTTGGTATTTACTCGTACGAAATTTTGGTGAGAGAAATTTATAAAAATTTACTTTTTGTGATTTTATTTACCGAAATAATCAAATCACTGTAACAGGACATTATTGATGAAATCAGCGGGGAGGAGGCGGCTGAAGATCCAACACCTGCTCTGTTCGATCAAAATTCATCTTATTTTTCACCTTCTAGTTAACGATGAATAATTTTTTGGTTCAAACTACCCCCCCCCCCCGGCCAGCTTTTAAAGCAAACGGAGATAGATATTTGCTTTTTTTTTTTAGGCAAAACTACCTTGCTAAGGTGTTTTTTCGCGATTTGAAATTAACGTTTTATTTTTTTTTTTTTGAAAAAGGGAACGATGACGGCTTCGTTAATGCGAAATAAGAAGCGTATTTTTTGTCGTCTATTCGGCTGCTGCTCGGTATTCGAAAAACGAAGCCATACTCGTCGAGTTAATTTACGCGTAATGAATTTTTAAAAAGTAAAGTTTTACAAAGTGCTTTACGGGGCGCGGAAGCGGGAAGTCGGAGGGAGGCGAAAAAAATCGAGCTTTTTCGTCGCGTTAACGAATTCCCCTTGCGTTGTTCCGTTTACACGATGGAAGATTTTTGGCAACGATGAAATAATTAGCGATGAACGAAATAGCTAAGATGGTTCACGCGGAACTGGTTTCTATGTGATATGCAGACGGGTTACCTTGAACGGACACGAGCCCGGTGCAATGAGTTAGTCGATGGGAGGAGAGTGGTGCTAAGTTGTGGTATCGTTTGTGTGTTAATAATGTACGGTGTATTTCCAATATGAACGTTGACTTGTTCAGATTTCAGATGTGTGTTTATGGTAAAGCAACGTATACAGGATGACATTAGCGAGTCGTTATTACGGCGGCGGAATGTAGCGAGGCATTTGGAATGTACTAGGGGCAAAGGTGGGAGTGACACGTGCTACGCTGGTTAACCGTTTCTCGAATAACACGAGTGTATATGCGAAAATGTTAATTACTTGGGCTAAATATCCCTCTGGACGTGAAGGTTTCTATGTGACGAAGTGCTCAAAATAAGCAGCGCAGGGATGGTGCGGTGGAAGGATGGCTGGGGGTGGAATTGTGAAAATGATATGAACGCTCGCTGACTTGGTGGAAGAAGAGGTTACGCTGGGGGTAGGATTTTTGAATATTGTGAAAATATGATCGTCTAGTAAAAAAGAATACGCGTGAATTGAGATATTTTTTTGAAATTTTCCGAATTTTTGGAGAGCTGTATTTGTAAAAAAAAAAAATAATGAATATGTACTTAATTTCGATTTCTATGATTCATCAATTTCAAGTATAAACACCCAAAATTTGAGAAGAAAAAAATTACATTGGAAGTAAATTATTTGAAAAGTAACGAAAAGTTTTAAGTTGATTATAAATGCTTCTTTCAAGTTCACGTTGGCAAATTGTGAACAAAAAAAATCTTCGAACCGAGAGAAAATAGAAAGAAATATTGAGTCACCTATTTTGAAGAACTTCCCAAGTTTATTCAGATTCCAGAAGTTTTAAATTTAAAAAAAAATCAAATTTGAAAATCTCCGAAGTGAAATTCCCTCCTTGAAACCGATGGAGATTTTGGGATGAGACACGAAACGAGGAATATGAACTTAAAGTCCTTAAAAATGATGAAAATCAGGTTGCATATTGCTTGAAATTTTGAAGAAGAAAAATTATTCACTTTTTTGTCGAGTAAATAGACGAATTGAGAGATTCTTCGAATCGCAGGCTGAAGATGATTCGAAAATTGAAATTACATAAATATTGAGATTTTTTCGAAGTATAGTGACGAACGCGACGATGATTGTTTTTTTCAAGCAATAAAAATTGCATAATTGCGAAAAATTTCAGAAAAAATCTACCGACTATATCAATGACGTCATGAAATGATGTGATGATAGGAAAATTACAGAATTTTATTGAGTCACGTCTTATTGACGGTGTGAAATGATGCAAATGCCATTTACGTCAAGTGATGACGGAACTGTCGCAGAATATTTAAGTTACGCGAAAGATTGCACGTAAAATTTTTTCACGGCCTCAAAAAATTGTTATTAAATAAAAATAAAAATTGAAAATATATTCGGAACGATGAATGGTAATTCTACGAGAAAGTGAGAATTGGTGAAAGCTCGAAGGAAGCAGAAGGGAGAGGAGGTTTGGTATAAATATCGATGTATTACGAGTCGTCTTTGAAAATAAATTCGAAGTTGTGGGGGAGGGGGTGTTGTTGGAGGCCGTTCATGTAGCGACGTACCGACGATCTTTAAAAGTGAAAATGAAATTGAAAAGTAAGCTCCTATTTTACGATTTAGTCAAGTCTTACTTCAACGCGTCGTAAATTTATTCAATTTATGGCAAGAAGATAAAACAAAAAAATTCAACGAAAATGAAATCATTCGAATTACGTTATCAGTTAATTTTAAAATTAAACGATTAAATTAAAAGTAGCCGATAAAATTGCAATGATAACAAAACAAAGAAAAAATTGCAACGAAACCGCGCCAGACTAAAAAACCCGATAAAATTTCCTCATCCTTTGAAAAAATTGCGAAAACGTCAGCTAACGAAAAAATGTAAAATAAAATCAACTTTAATTATAAAATTAAAAATAATCGCGGCTTTTTGCTATAAAATAGCGAAAAAAAGTAGTAAAAAATTGTGAGCATTTTTTTAATTTTTTTTTAGGGAGTGTACTTGGAATGGGAACAAAAGTCGAAATGAATACGCAATTTGGAATTAGCTTGAAGCAGTTGAGGGAGCTGATGGAGCTCCGCGGCTCGGAGGCGGTAACGCGTATAAAAGAGCTAGGCGGCGTTACGGAGATATGCAAAAAACTGTATACTTCGCCGACCGAAGGCTTGGGTGAGAATCCCACCGATATGCAAAACAGAAGAGAGACATTCGGCTCGAATGTGATACCGCCGAAAAAGCCGAAAACTTTTTTGCAACTGGTTTGGGAGGCGTTGCAGGACGCGACGTTGATCATATTAGAAGTAGCGGCGTTGGTTTCGCTGCTGTTGTCGTTGTACACGCCCAAAGACGACGAAGGTAAACTTCGTCCGGAAGCTGAGGAAACGCAAAGCGGATGGATCGAAGGGTGCGCTATATTGGTGTCGGTGTTCGTGGTCGTGCTGGTGACCGCGTTTAACGATTACTCGAAGGAGAAACAGTTTAGAGGGTTGCAGGATAAAATCGAAGGCGAGAGGAAGTTCGCGGTGGTGCGGAGGAACGAAGTTAAGCAGATACCCGTTGGCGAAATCGTGGTCGGGGATATTTGCCAGATTAAGTATGGCGATTTGTTACCAGCCGATGGGATCTTGGTGCAGAGTAATGATTTGAAAATCGACGAATCGTCGCTGACCGGAGAGTCGGATCATGTTAAGAAAGGCGAATCATTCGATCCAACTGTGCTGTCGGGGACCCACGTGATGGAAGGTAGTGGTCGCGTTTTGGTCACCGCTGTCGGCATCAATTCGCAATCCGGTATCATCATGACGTTGCTGGGGGCGGCCAGCGAAGAGAAGAGGGAAAAAAGAAAGGCTAGCTTGAAGGATAAACAGCACGAAGATAGAAACGGTAAACAAACCGAAGAAGAGAGTTCGTCCGAAGAGGAAGGAGAAGAATCGCAGAAATCCGTGTTGCAGGGTAAACTGACCAAGTTAGCGATACAAATCGGTTACGCTGGCTCGGCCTTGGCCATATTGACCGTTATCATCCTCGTGGTACGGTTCAGCGTGAGGACGTTCTTTATTGACGAGAAGAAGTGGGATATGAAGTATATCAACGAATTCGTCAGGTTTATCATCATCGGCGTGACGGTGTTGGTGGTCGCGGTACCGGAAGGTCTTCCTTTGGCGGTTACCTTATCTTTGGCGTATTCGGTGAAGAAGATGATGCTGGATAATAACCTGGTGCGGCATTTGGACGCGTGCGAGACGATGGGCAATGCTACGACGATTTGTTCCGATAAGACGGGTACGCTGACGACGAACCGGATGACCGTGGTGCAGTCTTATATCGCGGGCGTGTATCATAAGACGACTCCGATATTTAGCTCGATCCCGGCCGATATTGGTAAACTGTTTGTACAAGGTATTGCCTTAAATTCGGCCTTTACTTCGCGTATAATGCCATCGGAAGACGCGAAAAGCGATTTACCAAAGCATGTTGGTAATAAAACAGAATGCGGACTTCTAGGATTCGTTTTAGCCTTGGGCAAGAGTTACCAAGCGTGTCGAGATGAGATCACCGAGGAACAGTTGACCCGGGTGTATACCTTTAATTCGGTTCGTAAATCGATGAGCACGGTTATACCACGCGATGGCGGAGGATACCTCTTGTACTCCAAAGGCGCCTCGGAAATCATCCTAAGGAAGTGTACGTACATTCGAGGCGAAAACGGCGAATTGAGGAAATTCACGACGCAAATGTACGACGATCTGATTCGCAACGTCATCGAGCCAATGGCCGGAAACGGCCTGAGGACGTTGTCATTCGCGTACAAAGAATTCGTACCCGGTAACGCCGGCCCTAATCAGGTGCACATGACCAAAGAACCGAATTGGGATGATGAGAATTCCATCGTGAGCAACCTAACGGCTATCGCGATTGTCGGCATCGAAGACCCGGTCCGACCTGAGGTACCGGAGGCGATACGGAAATGCCAGAGGGCCGGCATCACCGTACGCATGGTGACCGGAGATAACATCAATACCGCTAGATCAATCGCGACGAAGTGCGGTATACTGAAACCGGACGACGATGGGATTATCATGGAAGGCAAAGATTTCAACACGAAGATACGCGGTCGCGACGGTAACGTTGAGCAGAGACTCCTGGATAAGATTTGGCCCAGGTTGAGGGTACTCGCTAGGTCATCGCCGACCGATAAGTACACCTTGGTTAAGGGTATCATCGATAGTAATTACGGTAACAAGAAGGAGGTAGTGGCGGTGACCGGAGACGGTACTAATGACGGACCGGCGTTGAAAAAAGCAGATGTCGGGTTCGCCATGGGTATCGCTGGTACAGACGTGGCCAAAGAAGCGTCCGACATTATATTAACGGACGATAACTTCAGTAGTATAGTGAAAGCTGTGATGTGGGGTAGAAATGTCTACGACAGTATTGCCAAATTCTTGCAGTTCCAATTGACCGTCAATGTAGTGGCGGTGATTGTGGCGTTTATCGGAGCCTGCGCGGTATCCGATACGCCGTTGAAGGCTGTGCAGATGTTGTGGGTGAATTTGATCATGGATACGTTGGCGTCGTTGTGCCTAGCGACTGAGATGCCGACGCCGGAGTTACTCCAGCGTAAGCCATACGGACGCACGAAGCCGTTGATTTCGCGAACCATGGCCAAGAACATCATCGGCCAGGCGATCTACCAATTGATAATTATATTCGGCTTGTTATTCGCCGGAGATAAAATATTCGATATGGCATCCGGCAGGGATTCCACCGAGACTGGTGTGCATTCGCCGCACTTCACCATGATTTTCAACACCTTCGTCATGATGACCATGTTTAATGAAATAAACGCCCGTAAAATCCACGGCGAAAGGAACGTGTTCCGGGGATTCTTTTCGAATCCGATTTTCTACCTTTTATGGATCGTAACAATGGTGTCGCAAGCGTTAATCGTACAATTCGGCGGTAGCGCCTTCTCGACGATGAGTTTATCCATCGACGAGTGGCTATGGTGTATATTCTTCGGCGTCGGGACGTTAGTATGGGCTCAGATAGTCACCAGTATACCGACCCGTAGGATACCGAAGAAACTAGCCTGGGGTCGAGGACCTCCCGAGGATTATCCGCAGTTACATACCGAAGGTAAATTCGACTCGGAGACCGGACGTAAAAGGAGAGCGCATATTCTATGGTTACGCGGCCTGACCAGGCTGCAGACCCAAATACGGGTCATCAACGCCTTCCATCAAGCACTGGACCAACGCTACGGACGTAATCCGCCATCCGCCCTGAGGAAGCAAACCTCAAATACGAGTTCCTCGAATAAAAGGCTGTCCAGGATGTCCTCCATCGAGTACGCTGATAATACGCCCGATGAATTGGAGAATGCCCGAAGTGAAGGACTGAACCATGCGGTGAGCGCGGTCTAAGGTGCGAACGAGGTCTCGACGTGATAACCAGTGGAAATTTTACCATCCCGATGCACCGACGTTTCAGCAATAATTTTTTCGAACGGGATCGCGTTTTTGAAATTTTTTTCGAGTTTTAGTATTTTCGACGTTGTTGACGTTTATCGGAGATCGCGAGTTCGCGAGTTATCGATCACCGGATCGAATTTTGTTATCGTTATTTTTAATCGGAATTTTTTTCATGTTGCTGTCTTCTTCTCTATGTTCGCCTTACTGCCAATATTTTGTTGAATGTTTTTTTCCTCATTGTTTTATTTTCTTGTGGTGAAAAGTTTAAAAGTTTAATGGATAGGTCGAGATGGAAGAATGGTGCTGGGTTGGACGCTGCGTCGTCGTCGTGGTTCTCATCTACGATCTGAGTAACGTTTCATGATTTTTATATTTTTAATTCCAATTTTTTTTTGAAACAAATTGCTGAGAAATTCTGTGGTAAGTTTTTCAAACGAGTCGACATTTTTTTCATCACGAAACCGAGCGAAGTTTGGCGCGTTTCCTCGAATATCTTTAATTAGAAAAGAACGACAAGTAATGAGAGTGAGGTAGGATGAAAAAATAAGAGAAAATTTGTCATTCGTTATAAACGTTTTTTTTTTTCTTTCACGTGTCAACGAGATAAGCAACGGAATTTTTAACGTGTCTATACGAAAGTTCGTGTATTTTTAGAATTTTTCCTTCATTTTTTTCGCATTTTTATGATTCGATAAATCGATTAAATATTCGGAGGCGGGGAGAATATTTAACGGTCGTTTTATCGGTATTTTTGGCTAGTTCGGTGTTCGGCGTGTGTTTGGTAGAGTTCCAAAATGGGCATTTTTTATACGATTTGACGCGTCCAGGATGTAGGAATTTTTTCGTCGTTTTTAATCTAGTTTTTAATGCGCCATTATTATGCGACGCGGCGTTTATTTTTTCGCCCGAGAACGGTGAAAGTTTCAATAAAGCGTAATTTATTCGTAGTTTTTTGCCGTCTTTTCTGGAACTCGATACGTTGTGTTTTACTTTGAAATTAAATATTTTCGAGATGAAACGAATTCCCGGCGGAGAGTGGGAGTATGGGTCGATGCGGGGTGGTTTCACGTGCAGCGAGGGGTTCGAAGAATTCTTCTTTGTATTGGAAATTCCAAATGTGTTGTTTTTCGTCGCGAACATTTTCGCGATTTTTCGATCGTCTTGTAGCGTTTAATCAAACTTCGGTGATAATGGATTGAATTCTGAAAAATTTATTTTACAACGGGATGGTCATTTTTGTAACATCTTTTTTTGGGACACCCTGTATAA
This sequence comes from Maconellicoccus hirsutus, assembly GCA_003261595.1. NCBI lineage: Eukaryota > Metazoa > Arthropoda > Insecta > Hemiptera > Pseudococcidae > Maconellicoccus > Maconellicoccus hirsutus. The sequence continues at coordinate 67,929 of QBDW01005637.1, read as the reverse complement.
TGACGTGTTTGATAAAAATTTCGCCAAAAAAAAAAATAAAAATGTTGGATTGTATTTTGCGAAAATTTACTCTCAACGCGATGGTCACTTTTTTACCTTTTTTTGGGACACCTCATATAATTACGTATTTTTCAAAATTTTTCCCAGTTGATTTATTTTTCGATTGTTTTGCAGTGTTTAATCGGAGTTCGGTGATGTTGGATTGGATTTTACAAAAAAATTTTCGCCATGCGATGGTCATTGTTTTGATATTTTTTTTAGGACACCCTGTATAATTACGTACTATAAATAAATTTCGCACGCGATTCGTTTTTCGAACGATTTTTTTTGGAACACCTTGTACTTACGATTACGTATTTCTCAAAATTTATCCTTCACGTTGTGATAAATATTATCGTGTTTTTTGTCAAGAAAAGATGCTTTATCGCGATGAATTCGAAGCTCAACATGGAACAGGAAAGGGATGTTTGAAATTAAACATCAACCCCTAACCATGTATACGATTTTGGACCAAAAAAAAGGCAAAAAAAACGAAAAATACGCATTTATATATTTTTGGCGCAAAGCTCGACGAAAACGACGAAAAATGAGATTATCTTTTTTCTCAATTCCTAAAGACCTTTTACTTGTCTCGTTCCTTTTTAAACATGTTTTTAAATTTAACGAAAATTAATTTTTTATCGCCGGCTGGAAATCATTTCTGGGATGAATTTTTATATTTAAATTATGTCGCAGAAACCTTCAAACCTTCTGAATGGGTATTGCCGGAAAAAGAGGGAGGAGGGGATGACATAAAAATAAAACCTTCGAGGCGCGAATTAGTTTAGAAAAAAATACGATTTTTATTAAATTTACGAAACTTGTTTTTCGGCAATGATAGCTTTCGTTAAGATGTTTATATTAAATTCGACGATGTTATCGTTTAATTTTGAAAAAAATTCGTAAATTTAGCGAAATCGAATTATTTTTTGGTAATTTTGAGAAAAAGGAAGATGAGTGTTCTTTGTCTTGGTTGTAATTTATTTTGAACGTAGATTTCGAAAACCTTTAAACGAAGAATATCGCGCCGAGTATTTATTTTTTCATTTATTATGTACGAACAAAGAAAAATATATCGGGGAATTTTGAAAGGCGATAAATTGAAAATTTGCGTTAATTTTTTTCTCTCTTCTGGATGAAAAATAGATAAAAAAAATAACGACGCTGCGTTGGTATTTTTTTCATTCTCGGTTGTTAAGAAATTCGACGTATAATTTTTCCCTCGAGCGTGCAAAAAAATAGCTAGCGTTTCGTTTTTCGGAATGACTTCGACTAATTAAGAATACGGCATAGTCCATGGACGTTCGTTTTCTCCATTAACTCGTATACGCTATTTCGCCGCTCGTCAATGTGATTGATGCGAAGACAAACGAAATGCCAGCCTAAGTAATGTGTGCTATATGCCGCCGTATAAACGAACCAGAAATGTAGGAAATGGAAGATAAAAATTCCGCAATTTGCGTCCCGTGATGTCCGTTTAGCTAATTATCGGCGTGTGATGGTTTTATGGGCATTGCGTTTTTTTTTTTCGAGGTCTCCTAATGAGATGTGTTGGGGTTATGCGTGATGGTTTTATTGGACTTGATTTCATTGTATGCGTAATTGGGTCATTGGGGGAGGATTAAAGGTGACGTCGTGTGTTTGCTGTCATTTGGCAGGATATTCGATTTTTGGTCTTGGAATCGTACGTTGTGTTGTGAAAGATTGATCGGGTTTAGACTCGGGGGAGGGGGAAGTGAAAGCGATTTTGAAATATTGAAGAAATTGGCGAAACAGTTGTATGAGAATGAAAAATTGTTTGAAGAGTAGAAACAAATCAAGAGTGTGCTTCAGCTCCCAAAAATACCAGTTTAACAGGTTATTTTCGAATAAAATTATACTCTTGTGACTGACTAGTGATTCGAAAATATATATTTCGTATTATTTCGTCACATTTTTCAAGAAATAAAATTCCATTTTTTTTTTAAATTAATTCACTAACTTGAAATCTTCAAAATTTTACTCGAATTATTCCAAAAGTTGATCGAATTGATAAATTAAATCAAAGAAACTTGCAATAAGAAGGAAAGAGTTGTTATATCCATGACTAAAAAATTTTAAAAAATCAAAAAAAATTCTGCATCCCTGAAAAAGAAAAAAATTTCGTTCTGACTCGAAAAAAGCCCAATTTGCTGAATGAATATTAAACATATCCTCGACTATTTTTCTTGATACTTATTTTTTTACGTGAATTGTGAAAGTTGAAAACACGATCAATTTTTTATTACAATAATTGTAGCGAGGGTTCAATGACCCGAAAATCTCGAAATATTTGATTTTTAAAATATGCCAAAATGTACGTTTTTATTTAAAGCTCTATTAATATCCCTGAATATTTTTTTTCTATGAATACAGCAACACTGAAATTATTAAAAGATCAGTTTCATTTTCGAAAACGTCTGAAAAAATTCAACGATTGTAAATCAAAGTATGTCAAGTACAAATATTTTATGCATAAATACAAAATATATCAAGTGCTGTAACCTTCTGTTATCAGTTTTTCATAAACGATTTGTGATTTGAGGGGAAAGAGGGGGAAGGGGGGATTAATTGAATTGCTGACTAGAAATTAGAATTTACAATCTCGGTTTTCCTCGTTAAATTAGTTTCATTAATATTGATTTATATCATCGAATTCTTAGTTATTAGGTGTTTTAGGATTGCAACATTAGTAGGAACGAAATAAAAGAGGGAGGGGGGCTTCTTCTAAAAAAAAACAAGTCTTCAGGACCCTCTGTTTATCCGTTTTGGTTCATTTTTGTTTAAATTTGATGGCATAAAAAAAGTATACATTTTTTTTCGCGTTGTTCTGACGATACTTTTACATCTTTTTTTTTGTAATTTCCCCTGAAAAGTGAAAAATTTTAATAATTTAAATTTACATTTGTTTCTCATTTACTTAAAATTTTTTCGAGATCCTTTGTTTATCTATTTTGGTATATTTTTGTGTAAATTTAATTGCAAAAAAATTATCATTTTTGAGGTATTTTTGCGATTTTGTAATTTTTCCCTAAAAATTGAAAAATTTGAGTAATTCAGATTTACTTTTATTTCTTATTTGATAGAAAATTACATCAAATACGTCTTCCGGTTTCTTTCAAGTTGTGAAAAAAAAATCTAAAATTTATGCATAAAAGTAAACAGAGGGTCGAAATTACTTTCTTTTCGCTTTCTCCGAAATAGAGGAGAAAAAACGAGCGGATAATTTGGGAAAAAAATTAGAGAAAATTCTCTTCCGTTGTGTTTTGAAAAAATAACACGATTACTTGTTTAATAAAAGACGCTCTAATTCCTTCACTACTCTTTATCTTTATTTCTAAAATAAAACGATTTACTTACGTTTAAAAAGGGGACCTAGCGTATCGTGTTCAGCTCATTTTAGGCCATTTTTAAAATAAACGCAACGAAGAAACGGGTAATTTACCAAGCATATATGTATTTCTCGATAAACACTCGGTAGGTGTTTTGTACGGTCCCGTAGCGACGATAAATCTGGCAAACGTATCAATTTTCATTTAATTGCCGAGACACGTTGTGAGGGTGCGGGGTAAGGGGGCGTAGAAGCGTCGATACGGGGGATATAAAAGGCGTACGAAAAATACCGTATAATCTTTATAATAATCTGAGAAATTGGCGTCGACGAGGAAAGTAGATTGAAATATAACCGCGTTGCTGTTTTAGGAGAGAAAACCGCAAAATCTAATACATGCTGGAGTTCGGACAAGCATTTAAAAGCTTTTATCCGAGTCACGTGCGTGAGGCCGCGAAAGAGAAAACGGCCTCGAGTAAGAAGGGCGCAACGAGTTTTCTTATGTTGTAGAAAAGGAAAGCGGTGTAACCGCAGCCTTCCTCTGGAAACATCGATACGACACGAATTAAGCGTAGAAAAAGAGTGAAGGGGGTTATCTCTTTGAACTTACTCGAGCCTGAACAAGGGCTTGAAAAAATCTCCCTTTGAGTATCCGTCGAAAGGTTCGAAAAGAGTGGAGCACTTGAGTGGATTTTTTTTTTCGGTGGAATTTCTTTCTCACGGAATTCCATTGAAGGGACCCTTTATACAAGGTGGTCTTCGTATTTTGCTTTTCGTGGGTTTTGTTCGGAGGCCGAGGAAATGAACAACTTGTGGAGCGTAGCATTTGGATTTTTTTGCCATGTTCGCGGCTTTTATGTGTATCGCGGGTTTGTTTCGTGTATCCGCGTGGAACACGAGGAAAACGGATAATTTACGGGCGAAAAATGAAAGGGGGCATGTCTGATGTTATCCGCGCCCGAAGAGCGTAGCGGAAGATAGATGAAAAATGTAAAATACCGCGTTACACGTGAAAATGGTGTTTTTTTAATTAATTAAATTACACGACGAGTCGGGTAAAAATGCGGCTTTCACGCGAACACGAGGAGGGGGCTATCTTTTTTTCGGTCGTAATTCACACGTGGGGAAAATTAGTAGAAAAATTTCACTCGTTGACGTATTTTGGTAACACGTAAAATTATGGAGGAGGGGGGTGCAAAAGGGAGAAAAGTTTTTTTTGTAATATTCGTCTAACGAAAAGGAATATTAACATTTTCGATGATGCAACTCGGTCGAGCGTTTCGAATTATCCGGCTATTAATTTTTCATCGCTACGAGCCTTTTGAAAAATGAAAAAAAAAAGTTCGTTTATCACGGCGGCGACGGTGGCCGATATTGAAAAGAAGAAGAAGAACAAGAAAATCAATTTCCACTGGAAACTTTTTGCCTTCGGCACGGTGAGAAGCTACGAGTAATGGCTGCGTGACGAACAATGCCAAAAAAGAAAAGCTTAATTAACGCGAGTCGATGACACGAAAGAATACGCGAGGGGGAGTGTGTGTTTTACGCGTTCGCGAAAATACACCGAGCAAAGGGATCGTATGAATTTCAAAGATGAAGAAAAATTGATATAGCGAGGTACGTGTCAGTGCGAAGGTGACATTATGCATGAATTTATTCCCTTCGGTCGTCCCTCGCGTTTGTCGTGTCGCCTAAATATAAAGTATGTCGTAAAATAAGCGAAAAATAAGGGAAAATGGTGGCAGACATGTAAATCTATACGTGGAATTATCGATCCGACCAAATTACCATGTGTAGTTGTGGAATTTCGTGGAATTTAGGGATTTTCAGGGGGGAGGGGGGAGTTTGCGAGGAAACGAGAATCGTCGGGTTGCGAGGAAAAAGTCAAATAAAGATTTTTGCCAATAACGAAATTCAAAAAATAATGAAATCGTGTCGACCTAAAGCAATATTGATTTATAAATCTAAAAAACTGCTTGAAAAAATTAAAATAATTTTCGACTATGGATTGAACATCTTTGGGGATGGAAGAAGGGAAACTACGTTAATTTGAAAAAACTTGTTGGGTCAAAAGTCAAGAAAAAAGTTTCACGAACGAAAAATCTACTCGAAGTTGAGTAGTCCATCTGAGAATTAAACAAAACAAGTTTGAAAATGTTTCGAAAAATCGCAATGCTGAATAGAATTTTTTTTTGGGGGGGGGAGGAGGGTGAGTAGGTGAACTTGTAAAGAAATTGAAAATGTTGGTTGTTGGTTCGACGGAAAAAGGTTATAAAATAATTTTTCTAAACGAAGGATTTTCAGATTGAAAACAGATGATTTAAAAAAAATGAAAATCCGAAAAAAAATCGAAAAAATTGTTGAAAAACATAATAGAAAAAGTATTAAAAAAAAGTCTGAAATTAAATAGAGAAAAATAAAAAAAAAATTGAAAAAATTTTTTCTTCACCATGTTAAAAAGTGAAAATTTGAAAAAAAATTGTGAAAAATTAAAAAAATTGTTGAAAAAATTTTGGAAAGAAAAAGTCCAACATTGAATTTAAAAAATGTAAAAAATTGAAGAAAAAAATCTAACTATTCTATTCGTAGTGTTAAAACGTGAAAATTTTGAAAAAAATGTTTAAAAAAAATTTTTGAGAAAAAACTGTAAAGTTTAAAATTGAATTGAAAAAATGAGGAGAAATATTAAAGAAAAATCCGATCGTTTTATTCATGCTGTTTGAAAAGTTGTAAAAACGCTCAAAATTATACATCTTGTTTTTTCAAAAGGTCACTCGGGGTCTTTGAATAGTATGAAACAACCCTACGTACTATTTAAAGGGGCAATAACCTAATCCATTGCTTCGTTGTTACACGCCCCTTTCTCTTTAGTATGCAAATTTATTCAGTTTTCAAGGGTAAATTACAATTTTATCGACTTTGTATGTGAAATAAAGATAAGATACGGTTGAGGCGAAAATTAGCGAAAAAATCGATCATTTTGCTCGTAAAAAATTAATCTCCCCGAGTCTTGGACTTTTTAAACAATTATGTATTTGTTTATTTGATTCGAATCGAATGAAGAAATAAAAAAATAAGCAAGTTTTATCGTTTTCATAGGCGAATCGAACGTTTTAGCGTATTTCCTCGTCGAAGTTACGTATTCGGTTTTGTTATCATTATCGAAGTATATTATCAATGTCACTCGGTTGCTTGGCTGTGTTTATCGGTTTCTCAGACGATAAAAATATTCGAGTATTGGTTGAAAGAGAGAGCGATAATGATAATTGTCGAGACGATGAAACATAAATAAATTTTCGCTGAGACAAGAAAATGAATAAGAATCAAATATGGTTTATCGTTTCTTTGGCGAACTTGTTTTATCGATATTACGTTAGTACTACTTTTAACTTCAAGGTCGTCCGAAAGTCCGTCGCGTTCCTGAATAGGTTCGTTGTCGTAGGCTCCTCGTGCGTTTATGGGTATGGGCGTCGCTGAGTAATTTTCGCGAAATTTGACATTTCACGTTCATCTTCGATGTTGTAGAAAAAATTCCAAGGTTGTAGGAATCGTAATTTTCGAAATATAGAATGTTTCCCGACAATACGAAGCAAACGGAGAATTCCTATTGTGATTTTCTTCTCGGCTCGGATGAGAAAATGGAAGTAATCATCGTAATTTAGTTTTTTTCCGCCTGTGAGTCCTTTTTTTGTTTCGTAATTCGCTGACGTCAACTTAATCGGATTCAACTTGTTTTTTAATAGGATCGTGAATTTTATGAATTTATACGTATAATTCCCCTTCCGTTGTAATTGTTTTCTCAGTAGTTCTGATGATGTCGACGTTTCGACGAAATAATGAGAGGAAAGTCGTCAAAATTATGAATAGGGTCAACGCGTTGATGTTTCGTGTAATTGTCGAGTTTTTTATTTCGCAATGTCAACGAGAGAAATTGGTTGTTTGGACGTAAGGTTTCTCATTTTTCATAAAAATTACATGGATTCGTAATGTAAAATTTGTCTCAAGAGAACTCGAAGTGTTGGAATATGATTAAAATCAATATTTTTGGAGTAGGAAACGATAATTCAATTTTGAATATTTTTAAGCCTGCTTGAAACATTTAAAGACAAAATTTAAAATTATTCAGGTCGATTTTATGTTTTTTTTTCAATATTTAATGTTTATTCGTACTTCCTGGAAAAGAAACTTTTTTTTGAATTTGCACGATTTTCCACAAAAGAGTGATGAAAAATCGTGAATGGAATTTCCAACAAGATTCGAACGGATTAATCGATTCATTTTTATAAAAAGTCGACTTGAGCAAACGAATTGATTCAAATCAATGTCAACTCGATTAATCGATATGGTCGATTTAAATCGACGTCAATTCGATTAATCGATATGGCAATTTAAATCGACGTCAATTCGATTAATCGATATGGCAATTTAAATTGATATCAATTCGATTAATCGATATGGTCGATTTAAATCAATGTCAATTCAATTAATCGATATGGTTGATTCGAATCGACGTCAATTCGATTAATCGATATGGCAATTTAAATCGATATCAATTCGATTAATCGATATGGTCGATTCAAATCGACGTCAATTCAATTAATCGATATAGTCGATTTAAATCAATGTCAATTCGATTTCTCGATATGTTCGATTTAAATCGATATCAATTCGATTAATCGTTATAGTCGATTGAAATCGATATGGCAATTTAAATCGACGTCAATTCGATTAATAGATATGGTCGATTTAAATCGATGTCAATTCGATTAATCGATATGGTTGATTCAAATCGACGTCAATTCGATTAATCGGTATGGCAATTTAAATCTATATCAATTCGATTAATCGATATGGTCGATTCAAATCGACGTCAATTCGATTAATCGATATAGTCGATTTAAATCAATGCCAATTCGATTACTCGATATGTTCGATTTAAATCGATATCAATTCGATTAATCGTTATGGTCGATTTAAATCGATGTCGATTCGATTATTCGATATGGTCGATTCAAATCGAAGTCAACGCGAATAGTGAATAGTGGATCGATCCGATTAATCGTTTTTTTTTTTTTAAATCGACAGCTCTATTTGAAATCTATTAAAAGGTTCAATAGTCTGTATGTCTGTCATTCAACCGACATTATCGATTTCTTTTTTCTTGAGATGAAAAACCTTTCCTGTGATTTCGATGATTCGACTATTTTCTGAAAATTCGCTATTTTTCGAATTTTTTCTTCTGTGGGAGGGGAAAAGAGGGTGTGAAATTTCGACTTAGCCACTTACTGTCTACCTATTTCTTCAATTTCGTCTCTTTCGATGATGTCAAGTGTTTCAAGTTTCGTGAAAAAATAAAGTGTTCTCGAAACCTTGACAACGACGTTTATTTTTCTTGACTTAAATTTCTGTTCAGAAGAATATTTCAGAGTAAATCAAACCCATTGTAATCGATATTGCATTGCTTCAGATGCTCAATATTAATATGTACTGGTATTTTCTGCGAAAAAATTAATTCATCGTGAATTTTCTGCTGAACTCGGGGCTTATCGTCTTTTTAAAAATTTCCTTCCTTTAGTTGATTGAAATTCGTTCAATTCAACTCAAATCGCGAGTTTAAAAGCTTTTTCGAAACTTTACGAATTTCTGATTCAATCTCCGAATTCCAAAGTGCTAAGTTTTATGAGCATGAGAAGAATATGAAATGGGAGGGGGCTACTTGAAACTATACCATCACTGGTCGATGTAATTTATATGATGAAGCTTCTCACATTGAATTTAAAGCGAGTAAAACATTCTCGAGTTATTCTCCCCTCCTCGCTGCTTCGATTCATCGTGATTCATGAAATTCGCAATCGAATATATTTGTTATGTTAGTCATGAAATGACGTTACTTAACAGAGTCCGCTTCGTCGACGCGGCAATTAACCGCCTAATTTCTTGAACTTCGCTCGGTTTCATTTGCAAAGCACGTACATGCAAGGTATGGATCGATTAGATGGCGAAAAGAAAGTAAAGAAGGGTATAAATTTGTAAAGGCGCGGATGTAGTGGGGGTAATATGTGGGCAAGAACGCATCGGTGGGTAATGACATAGAAAGTATAACTGCGTTGAACTTGAACTCGTTAAATGGTTAATTTATTAATGTTATATACTGGTACTATACACTTCACGTAGAAGAGAAGATGGCGACGGCGACAGCTGCAGAGCGACCAAGGCGACTACGCGAACGAGTATAAGATTAAAGTTCGCACGGTATTTATTTACATGTGCTTTTCTGGTCAAGCTCGCGAGGTTTTATTTACGACGATGATAGCAGGTTTCGAGAATTTCTCGAATTACGGAATTTTTATCAGCGCGTGTGCGCGAATCGAATAGGTTACGTGTTTATGGTACGCGAGTATTTTCGAAATTATTGTTTAAATCGATAACTATGTTACTAAGTGTGTAGATGTATATATTTTATTGTATTGTACGATAGTAATGTATTTTTCTTGCTAGTTTTTAAGAGTTGTTGCATTTTTTTGTTTTTTTTTTTTCAACGCGAAATCAAGAATCGCGGCGAACCCCTTTTTGTACATGTAATTGTTATTTTTTTAAAAGCTTTTTTCTCGCTCGTTTAATGCAGAAATAGTGTGTACGAAAGCATTTTTTTTTAATTTTCCACTTGGTTAAAGGTTATCGCGCGTCACGTATTATTTACGTACTTAAAATGATGTTTTTCGTGTTTTTTTTCTGTTTTGTCTTCTTTTAATGGAATATCTCACGCACTATTATGCAAAGACATAGCACAATGTAGTTGCTAATTATGACGCTTTGTATGTTTTAATTTTTTTTTTACCAATAACCGCAAATCGATGTCGCTGAATTGGTATGGTGAAATTTTGGGTAATTTTCGAACCTCTCTTGGTAGATTTACGGTTTGGATAATGTTGTAAATATCGGCCACGATATTTTATACGAGGCTGGATACACAGATCGGGCGTGATATCGAAATAGACGTTTATATTTGGGCCAAACGTGTAGAATATCGCGTATATGGTACGTATGGGAAATAGTAGATGTGTTTTTGTAACGTAAATGCGTATTATTATATTGTATCAGGGCTGTATATATGTGAAAGGAGCGAAAGAAGTTGCTGGAGATGTATATACGCCTGTATTTCTCAGTGGGCGAGAAGAAAAAGAGCATAGAAGGGGTTGAAAGAGGCCCAAATATAAACATGGTCATCTCGTTTGGATTTTACACGAACCCTCGAATGGGGTATTTCGACGTATAAAAACCCTACAGAAGGGAGGGGAGGTTCGAGAAATTTTCACCATATCGATTGTACACGCTCCCTACAGGGGAGGAAAATTCGCGATTTGTAGCGTTCACGAGGCGATGTCGATTCATTTTTTTGTACTTTATTGAAAACGTTTTAAGTGATTTTTTTATTATTGTTTATTCGTTGTTATCAATCGTACTGTTTATTTGGTCAATTTTTTAATTTCATTTTTAATCTAAATTTTAACCATGTTTTTCGTTGCTGTTTTTTTTTTCATTTTTTAAGGGGGTTACTGGAAGGAAATCTATCGTGGTGTAATTCGCGAGCGATGGCGGTGTTTGGTGAGTGGTTTATGGGAGAGGAGGATATGATATAGAGATAGAAATTAATTTTGGATATGAAATTTTGATGAATTTTGTCTTCTGCTGGAGTTATTTGGTCTTGTGTGTATTTGACATGGCAAAGGATAGAAATTTTAATTGCCACAGGGATATAGGTGAGACCCTCGGTCTTTTCGCACGTATCCGCTTCTAATAACTCGTTGATTTGTTTCTCAACTTTTGCACGGAGTACGTAGGTAATAAGTCTGAACAGTTGAATTACTGGAGCTTCAGACTCTTCAATCGGAATGTGAAGTTTTTTGTAGCACAAAAATTACATCTTATGGAAAGTGCGATAATAGAAGATTACTACGTTGTAAACCCCCTTCCCCAACTCTCCTGTCTTTTTATTATTTGATAGACTTGAGGTGACTTATCTGAACTTAAAAAGCATATATCTGGGCCGGTTTTCGAGTTAGAGACCTGCAGTTCAAAGCATTGAAATCCTCGTAAAATTTCCTGCAGAAAATACTCATCAACTTGAAAAAATGATGAAAAGCTTAAAGTCTTACATTTTTTATTATAAGTGGTATAAACCAAAAAAAAAAGTATTTTATTCGATCCCCTCATGTCCCCTTTCGTCAGTCAATTATTCCCCCCCCCCAAATATTATGTTAATCAAACCATAATTATCACATTCCACGTTCATTTTTTCAAATTTTGGTTCCCGACGATTTCCCATTTGTTTCAATGTTCCTAAAAAATAAGAATTTGCGAGGTCTTCAACATCCTCGAATCATTTCAATCGATAACCGTCTTCCGGCTCGATTCCTTTGTCGTGGAAGCATTTATTGGATTTTCTTTCCTTGCGTCGAGTACCTAATTCCAATCATGTTAGAAGGAAATGAATGAGAAATTTTATTACGGTTTATTTTACAAAATATCTCGGCATAAAATGAGATAGGGCTTTGTTGATTGATATAGTTTTTATTTTACGAGCCAGAAAAAGGAAACTAAATTCGAAAAGTCTTCTTCTTTGGTAAAAAATTCTAACCAGCATATTCTATTGAACATTTATAGGAGAAAAGAAATAGTAAGGTTATACACATTTGTTGAATGATGGAATAACAAATTTCAGTGTGATTGTTTGGCGCCATGTGCTTTTCAAATTAAGCAAATTGTAACTAAAAATCTACGAATTTTGAAGTAATGTATCTATTTTATGAACAGAGCAAAATTGATGTAACAAGTAATGAAAAAGCGCCATTCATATAAAGCAATCGTAGTTGTTTATTCATAACTTCTTTTTTTTTCAAACATAATCAATTTCTTATTTCCGTGTTTGATTAAGTGGAAATTTTATAAAAAGAAGTGTTCCGGAACGAAATCATTTCTGATAAAAGTATAGTATCGTTATTTTTAGTTATTGTGGAATGAAATGGAAATGGTTAATTTTAAAAGCGTTATTTTTTCAGTACAGAACGAAAATGAAATTTACATTCAATCAGGCTTGTATTATTTGTCATGATTTCAAATTTTTTCATTGTTCATTTCTTTTCAACATATCGTTGGGATCTGAAAATCAACGTAGACTAATTTTTCCTTGTACAAGCATTTAAAATATGAAATAGCTGGAAAAAATGAAATCTCGATGAAATTTTCCAATTCGTCGAAGCACCGAGTTATCACGGTATCCGAGGTGCCTCCGCTATACTCAAATGACTCGACTTGGGGGAAAAATTATAAAAATCAAATACCGCCATCGCTACATCAGTAAATAATCAAACTCGCGCAAACTAGCTATAGCTGTGATTTCACGAGAAAAAAGAAACCAAGAATATCCACCCGACGGATTAGAGTTTTGGGCGAAAATTCGCCTAAAAATGGCAGTTTATAAGAAACTTGAAATTGCGAAAGGATTTCGAAAAGAAAAATCCCACTGAGAAAAAATAAAGATTGGGCGCGACGAGAAAGTTATTTTGGCAAAGTTACCCCGTTGGTCGATCGAGGTGAACTGGGGATAAGAAAAGCATACGCGAGTCGGAGACAAGAGCGAGGAGAGGATTTACTCGAGAGATTTGGCCAATTTGATGGTACCTAAGTTTTTGTATATGGTTATAGGGCGCGGCGAACGTACTTTGTATCCACTTAATTAACAAGTTGTTGGTTGATGGTGTAAGCTGCGAAATAGCGTATTAAGGGAAATTTATGTGATTTAATTTGCGGCAAAAAAGCTCGGTTATTGGGGTTTCGGTAGAGCTTTTAGGATGCCGGATAAAAAGACGTGTTTTTGTGCGGGGCCTTATCAGTGGTCGATGCGGCTTTAGAAGCTTTTGACAAAAGTACATCGAGGCTAATGGGGGATGTTTGGAGTTGCGAAAAAATATGGTGAATTGAAGGCGAGATATTGTAATGTTTCGCATGCGGCGCTGATGTCGGCGATGAATAGATGACTGAAAAAATGAAGGGAATGGAAAATCGATTTTTGTCTTTGAGCTCGAAATAACTTTTTTTTATTCGTCCTTCCTTTTTCATGTAATTTTCTTTTGTATCTTTAGACGTGGTGTACCATCGTACATGAATTTTAAAGTCGAGGGTGGCTTTTATGGCCGAAAAGTCTTTGATGCTTTGTACCGCGTTGGGGCGCGAGGGGTGAATGGATTTCGCTGGTGTTATTTTCTACGAACGTGGGAATAGAACCAGTTTGGTGGGGCGTGTAAAATCGTAGGCGGCTTGAATCGACGTTCATTTGCATAAGGTAATGATAATGAATACACGATGGAGTTTAATGTAACAACCAAAGGCTACTTTTGAAAACGTATCTATCTTTTTTGCATCTCACCAAAGTTGGTAATTCCGCAAAAAGGGTGGAAACGTTTGGACGTATACGCGGATATCCTCAAGGTTGTTTGTCTCGGAAAAAGGTACCGAAGCCGGAGAACCATAAAGGTGGAATTTCACCAGCTCGATAATAGCGTCGAAAGATAAAGGCTCGTGTACGTTTGGTTGGGTACTTAACATCGTTGATACGCCTACGTAACTTGTAAAAAGGAAATATCACTTCGGGATGAGAATTCTAAAATGTCAGAGCTTTGGTAATTTGTCTTTAACGAAAAGTGTTTTTTTTTCGCGCTGGGGAACGAAATCGCGTTGAGCTTTCCTCGTCGCTTCGTGCGGCGAATATGAAAAGAAATTATTCAGGGTACTTGCGGAAGTTGTACGAAAATAGAAATTTTATTGTTTCGTTGCGACTCGAATCGTCGAGCGTGAATTACTAATTAGTCGATTGCGTCCCCAACCCCTTTGCCGATCTGGAAAATCAAACCGCGGTTGGCGCCATGTGGTTTTTTTCACCGAAATTAATTCTCTTCGAGCGAGATGATTGTGGCGAGTCAGCGCAGATTATGTCATCATTGTTTTTTGTAACTCGTTCAATAGTGAAATTTGCATGTACGACCTCGAAACATTACGCTTTCGTTCCCACACGAGTGAGTTCTACTAGAAGAAAATTTCAATCTGGAATCGACCGAATTTTTTTTACAATTTCTATTTTTTTTTTTTACCACACGAAATTTCCGCTCTTTGCAAGAATTATTTTAAAATTGTCAAAAACACGCTTCGATACTTGGGAAAAAATAATTATATAGTCGATTTTTATAAATCGAAAGTGACCTTGAACCAGTGACAGATTAATCTTCGAACAAAAGGTGAAAGGTAAATGTATCGTTTTTCCAAAAGAGATATTTTTTTTAACTCGTTGAAAATAATGTAGCGAAAAATTCAACCTACTCGCGTGAATTGTTATTTGACGTGGTTTTTTATCGGGTGGAAATTTTGCTTTTTCGAACGAGGTTATTTTTTGTTTTGTTAATGAATCGTACCCTTAACCTTTCGAATTGCTGTTGCGATATTTTCGCCGTATTGTTTCCCCGTGATTGATCCGTGGTGAACTTTTTCTTTTATGGTTTCGTTTGACGTGTTTCTTGGCGCTTGTTCTAGTTTTCTCCGTGACCTTGGCTTCCGTGTGTTATTTTGGGGAGTTTTTTTTTTTTTATCAAGATGGTGTAAAATTTATCGAAATTTGGATGGTTTGAAGGTGACGCAGATGTGGGAATTTTGGTGCTGGAGAGGTAACACTGACGCGTTAAATGAGACCTTTTTTTTTTACGCGAAATAAGGCCAAAATATTGGATTTTTCTACGTAGAAATATGTACAATGGAATGAAAAAATTATGGATTCTTCAAATTTTCAATCATCTGTATTTGTATTGTGAAGTATGGCAACACTGGTCGATGATTCGGAAAACAAAATTACGGGATAAAATGAAAGTTGAGTACTTGAATTTCAAAATTTTATTTCATTCTAGGATCAATTAGAATTATCGCGCGAGTTCCTTTTTTCATGCCCTATTTTCTTTTTTCTCTGATGAAAATTTAAGTTAAAAAATTGTTTTGAAATTTAATTTTTATTGAAAATCTAGAAAATTACCATTTTGATCATATTTACCGTAGTCGAGCTGAGCTCATAAACATTTGGGAAGGGAGGAGGGGGGAAAATGGAATCCAATTTTCCAAAAAAAATTAAGTAAAAAAAGGGGGGATAGTGTAAAACTGATTTTTTTTAAGAAAAGGAGCTTTTCTTTTTTTTTCAACAATATTTAAAATTTTCAAATTGAAAATTTAAAAATTAAAAAATTTTCGAGCAACAAAATCTAAAATTTTAATGCTTTTTGAAAAAAAGGTACAAATTTTTCAGCCTTTTGTAATTTTTTTGTATAAAATTTGCTGTAAAAATTAACCACAATTACCACAATTGGTGAACGATTTGTTTTTTAAAATATTAAAAAGACTCTTTTCTCATTTTCAATATTTCCTAGACTGCACCACCCCCTCCCCCTCCCCAAAGCTTTTCATCTTTGCATAGCTTCGATAAAAAAATCAATAAAATATTATAATATGCTCCCAAATATAAATAAATTTAATTACCGCCAAATCCTTTTTTTAAATTTTCAGTCGTGGAAACCTTTTCAAATCAAATAAGCGTTTTTAAATACTTAATATTATTTATTTTACAAGATTTAAAAAATAAAATTTAGCGTAATTTAATAACCGTGGTTTCCGTTCGAGTGAAATATTAAAAATAAATTAAAATTGGAGCGCGGATTGGGGATTTTTATGTTTTGTTAAACACGAATATAAATTGTTGAAACTCGACCAAAGGTAACGCTGTCGATTGCATCGGATAAATTATGAAAATAATTTTCTACGAGAGGTTGAAATTTGTATAATTTCGGTGCATTGTTCCGCCGTACTTGTGTGAAAAAAGTCATTACAAGTGACAAGTTTCATTCGAGTTGGTGACATCGAGTAAATGGAAAATTTTCGTGTTGATTAAATCGATGTAAAAGATTTAATGGACAATTTAATTAACGCCGAGAGAAGCTTTATGAATTATCGAACGACGAGTATCTATCGAAATAAAACATTTTAATTGGATGAAATTGGGAAAAAATATAACGATTTAGTGCGTACGAAACCAAGTCCAAATGAAAGACTAAAAGACACATTCAATTTGAAATTACGCAGCAGTATCCAAAGGGGTGTTACGATGGGTTCGGGGTGGTTTTTCGGCGCATAGCTCAAGAGAGCTTTTGGAATTCATCCGATAGCGTGTTATTGTATGTAGCATCGAAAGTTTACGAGATTATTCAGGCAAGGGAATTGCTTATCGGCGTTGTAATCTTTATGGTTGCGTTTGAACGAGGGGGTAGCTTTTGGTTGGAATTTTTTCGAGATTTTGTTGAGTGGATACGAGAGATTGATACGTAGAAAAGATTGCTTTTTTGGTTTTAAGATAAGACGAAACCGGAATTGCGGTCGAGGAAGCCAGAAATTCTAGATTGTCTTGTAAACTGCCACCGTATGTCTGGGGAAGCGATTTGTTCCTTTTTTCAACATATCATTTTAGTTTGTTACCTTCTTTTTCGTTTTTTTTTTTAGGGTTTCTTCTTAAACGGTAGAGCTTATTGTTTTGTTTAGTGAATTTCTCTCGATAGTTTTCCGTCGGTTGAGGTTACGGCGTGCGATTATGTATACTTAACATAATTTTACAATTTTTAGTACTTAAAATGTTATTAATCGTTACCTATAATACGAATTATCTTGACTGTATGAAACAATTTTACTTATTCTGTGATTGTAGCTTTTATAAATCTTTTAAAGAAAAAAAATCTTTGTCGCTGGGACCAGTTCTCTACAAATCTGTGTTATGGTTTCTCTTTATATGTTTTATTATTTTCGGCGAAATTATTTTGTTGAAATCGCGCTTCGGGTGTAATCTTAGAGCTTGATAGAATCGCAGTCGAGAAAAGATTCTCGTCGGATTTGGACAAACGAACGTCAAGACTCGTTGATGGAGTAAGGAACGATATCGACGAGATTATTTTGGGTAAATTTAGGGTAAAAGTATCTGGGCGGATTTATTAGTATTAACGATATGTGGAAATACCTAAGAAGGGATGGAAAACATGAAAAGGCAAAGAGAGCTAACAGATGGTAAATTAGGTTTAGAAACGATTGCGAAATTTTACGCGAATTAGGGAGTTTTACGATTGATTTTCGTAGGTTGATGGGCAGAAAAGTACGGTATTGTTAAAGCTCTAGTTATACGAGTAGCGCGCTTATTTGCATATTAAATGGGACACCGATGTGGGATACCGTGTTCGGTATTTTGTATATGTTTTCCTTTTATTTTTGTTATTGTTTTTCTTTTTTTTCGAGGAAACGCCGCAAAATTAGTTTAACAAATTCAGCATTTATAATTTGTTAAGTTTTAAGAGTATCGCGAACGATTATAATCTCAAGCTTTTTTTTTATATTTTCCTAATTATACTTTTTCACGCTACGGTTTCATTTTGTGTAGATGTTTTGGTTGGAATTTCATGTGTAATGTAACGATACACGAGGTGGATTGTCAAGAGAGGTTTTTATGACTACGCAGATGTATACGTTGGTTTCCAGTTTTTTTGACCTTGGTCAATCTAGCGGATGTTTTACTCGTAGGTGTAACGCGCCTGAATCTGCGTTTTTCGGCAACGCGTGTGTGGTATTCGGCGCGCGACGGTGACTAAAATATGGAAATTAGAGATATTATCTGGTCGGGTGAAGCTTGAAGAAGGCAAGGTTGTTTGGGAGGTGAGGTGTGAGGGTGTGTATAAATAGGTGAGGTATGGTAACGTTATGAGGTAATTTTTGGCTCGAGGGGGTTTTGGATGAGGTTCGGAACGAATTTTGGATGATGGAGGTGATGAAAGGATTAGCTTATTTTAATATATGCTGATGGAATTGTAGCGAGATCGTATGAGAGCGAAAATGAATGTGCAAAAGTGGAGAAAAAATCCATTGAATTTTTACCACTTTGAAGAGTTTATTTTGTTATTTCACTCTCAAAAGTTTGGCGAATGCATTATATTGCATACAATTCAGTCCGAAAGGAGACTTGAATAAATTAAATGAAACGATAAATTTTAGTATATATTTGGGTTCAACGCCCTCTACAAAGTACTGTACACATGGTTTCATTTTATGCTTATCTCAGCCCTGGAAAACCTGTTTTATCATAGAGACGATGTGGTTCAAAATTGAAGCCCATCAAATTGCCTATTGAACTGGTTTGAGAAGACCATGGTCTCGTTTAAAATACAAAGAGCTATGTAAGTTTCTGGTGATTTTTCAACCTAACTTAATGTATCCCACATGGTATAACTTTATCACCAAATATAGTTGTTTTTCAGCCCACATAAAGAAACACCGGTAGTAGCAGTGTTGCCATAGGATGTAATATTTTTTGGCTGATTTATTTAATTGAAACTTGGTGAGGCAAAATCATAACCTGAAAGTAATATTGGTTGTTTGATTGCATAAAAATATTCTCCAACGATGAAATTTTCATTTAAATTCAAGTTACCTGTATAATAATCTACATTATGAAATATTTTTATGGAATCACTGCAGGATGAAGAGTAACCTCTATTTATGCAGTGATTCATCAATGGAAGCGTAGCATCGAAGTTATATATTTTCTTGTAGAAGATGGATCGATGAAATCAAGGCTCATTTTGGATCATTTGTCCGATGTAATATATCACAAATATCCTATAATTGGAAATGCACACTTGTCGCTTGATCTACTCTCGCTGTTTAAAAAATACTTCATCTGACGTCACATGCCATTCGTAACCATGATACATCACACGTCACAGTGACAATTAGTCATTTATGACATGGTATGATGGCATAAAAAAATTATTCTTTTCGTTAAACATGAATATACGACGTTTAAGACGTTTTGGGAAGAAAAAAATAATCACCTGACTTGTCACCTCCTATCATCGTCACACCTATTACTATAACGACATCGTGGCATATCACCTTAAAATGTCATTATTCAGGTCACCGTGATCTTTCATCATAACATGATCATGTCATGATCATATGACACCTGACCATTCTAATGACGTTCATCATAGCAAGTCAAACCATAACACGTCATCATGATAATGACTTGTTGCAGTAATGTGTATCATTCGTGATCATATGACACTCACGACCATGACACCTGGCATACCAATGACATTCATCATAACAAGTCAAACCATGACACGTCACCATGATAGTGACTTGTTGCGGTATAGTATATCATTTATAATCATATGTCACCATAATAATGACCTGTTATCACCATAACATGATCATATGACTCAGTACGATGACACCTGACCATACTAACGACATTCATCATAAGTCAAACAAAAACACGTCATCATGATAATGACTTGTTACAGTATAGTACATCATTTATGATTATATGTCACCGTAATAATGACCTGTTATTACCGTGACATGATCATATGACACTCACGACCATGACACCTCACCATACCAATGACATTCATCATAACAAGTCAATCCATGACACGTCACCATGACAATGACTTATTACGGTATAGTATATTATTTATAATCATATTATGTCACCATAATAATGACTTGTTATCACCATGACATGATCATATGACTCACTACAATGACACCTGGCCATACCAATGACATTCATCATAAGTCAAACCAAAACACGTCATCATGATAATGACTTGTTACAGTATAGTACATCATTTATGATTATATGTCACCGTAATAATGACCTGTTATTACCGTGACATGATCATATGACACTCACGACCATGACACCTCACCATACCAATGACATTCATCATAACAAGTCAAACCATGACACGTCACCATGATAATGACTTATTACGGTATAGTATATTATTTATAATCATATTATGTCACCATAATAATGACTTGTTATCACCATGACATGATCATATGACTCACTACAATGACACCTGACCATACTAATGACATGTACATCATTTATGATTATATGTCACCGTAATAATGACCTGTTATTACCTTGACATGATCATATGACACTCACGACCATGACACCTGACCATACCAATGACATTCATCATAACAAGTCGAACCATGACACGTCACCATGACAATGACTTATTACGGTATAGTATATTATTTATAATCATATTATGTCACCATAATAATGACCTGTTATCACCATAACATGATCATATGACTCAGTACAATGACACCTGACCATACTAATGACATTCATCGTAAGTCAAACCAAAACACGTCATCATGATAATGACTTCTTACAGTATACTACATCATTTATGATCATATGTCACCGTAATAATGATCTGTTATTACCGTGACATGATCATATGGCACTCATGACCATGACACCTGACCATACCAATGACATTCATCATAACAAGTCAAACCATGACACGTCACCATGACAATGATTTATTACGGTATAGTATATTATTTATAATCATATTATGTCACCATAATAATGACTTGTTATCACTATGACATGATCATATGACTCACTACAATGACACCTGGCCATACCAATGACATTCACCATAAGTCAAACCATAACACGTCACCATGATAATGACTTGTTATGGTATAGTATATCACTTGCGATCATATGTCACCATAATAATGATCTGTTATCATGACACGTAAATATCAAGATTATCACTCATGAGCATGACATGTCGCCATGACACTGTTTACCATGACAACTGCGTGACGCTTTTTTGTGACGATTTTCGATTATGTGTGCCATAGTCAAGACATAGAAATGTCAAAAAAGGTTTTATGCAAAAAAGGTCAATTTTCTTGTACTCCACAACTGTCTTTGAAACATTTTTTCTAAATTTCAACAACCATTTTCTGCATATGACGGAGTTACCTCTTTCCACATAAAGTGAACTCATTATCACTTGATCGTTTGATGCTTCAAAGAAATCGATCAACTGAATGACCTTGAAGTTAATAATTTAATCCTCAGTGTCCAATTTTCATGATTATTTTTTGAATTCAATAGAGTACAAGATGACTCGCTGAAGTTAGCTCAGTTTCTAATCATATTTTAGTCAACCTTCTCCCCTCCTCTCCTCAAAGGTATATCACAAAAAGTACATTTCGTTGGAGATTAAATTCTCATCCTGATTAATTACCTCGATACAGCAATTTTCTACGATTTTCCTACTACATTCATAAAACTCCCCCTCCCTCTTGAAGTTACATCATTTTCCCTTACAAACCGACAACGTTAACTACATTCAGCATTATTTTTACAAATCAGTTCAATACGAACGCCCAACTCGCCCTTGACTAATCGCACTCTATCATGTCTTGAGACCGTATATCAAATACGTCGTACGTCGCACCCCGTCGCTCGTTCGCCATCCAGGTAAATCCGATAATCAATGCGACTAATAAAATACTTCCACGCACATTAGCCCGAAACGAGCAAAACACGCAACGAAAATTATACAACCGATCAAAAAATAGACTGGGACGGTTTTAAAATAAAAATGTAAACAAACACGGTGGAAATTACGATAGCGTAACCGGGGGTTAGACGAGGGTATAATTTCGTATTCGAGCACACGCCGATGCGTAGCCTTGGAGTAGAAAAAACCCGATTAACACCGGCATATCGCGGTGTCCTTAGTTGTCGCGAGTGTTGGTTCAATATACAGTAATCGTTTCGTGTATATAGGCTATGAATACTTAAATGGGCATAAAAAATCAACGTTGTCGCCAATAATCGCGACGCGTTCTTGTGTAAAGAAAATCCTAGGATGCGACTCGCTCTGTCGCATACCTATGCGTAATTAATTCGTGTAACGAACGCAGCCAACAGCGCCTCTATGGTCCGATTAAACAATAAAGTCATCGCGG
Source organism: Maconellicoccus hirsutus (assembly GCA_003261595.1). Lineage (NCBI taxonomy): Eukaryota > Metazoa > Arthropoda > Insecta > Hemiptera > Pseudococcidae > Maconellicoccus > Maconellicoccus hirsutus. Next base: position 45,608 of record QBDW01005637.1, on the reverse strand, counting down.
AGCTCGCGAAAAAACACAAAGTAATCAGTGATTCTCAAAATATCGACAATAGCGCGAGCGTCGGTACGCTTGGATCTCATGACCCGGTGTTTCGGATATAGCAACGTGTACTTGTAGTACTCAGGGGGATGGTGGAGGGGGAGGGGGAATCGCATATCGACGTCGACGTTGAAAAGCAAAAACCACATTGCTCATTAACACCGCCGTATATGCCGGATACGTGTTAAAAGAGCATTCAAATGTGAAACATTTCGATAAGCAATGAAAAGCTGGCAGATATTCGATATCGTCGAAAATGTATCATCGCGCCACGCCTAAAACTTAATGCTAATTTCGCTTAAAAACGCTTCGAACATTCGAGGGTTTCCTAACTAGCGACATACCTTTAATTTACGTTCCTGGCTGAAGAAAAAAATTGCCTCTAATTATCGCCAATTACATCTCGGCAACGTTTTCTCACACAAGTAGCGAAAATTTTCAACATAGAACACATGGCAGACATAATCGACGATGACACATTTACGCCCACAACGTCGTCGCGTCTACGCTTATTTCGCTATGTAGTTTACTCGTTCTGGTGAACCCCATCTCGATTAGTTGGCAATTTAGGCAAGTAAAAGGAACGTGAGAAATTTCTAGTTGCTCGTATGTGGCTATGTTTACGACCGCCGAAACCATGTAACTCGTAAAAAGCGTAATTCTCATTCACCCTCTTCCCCTCACCGCCGCTTCGTATTTGTAAAAGTACTCGCAATAGTTTTCATTTTCTAACTTGCGATACAATTTTCATGCCAAATGAAATATATATGATTCGCGAATTAAATTTTCGTCTGAAACGTTGTAGAAAAAATTTTGAAAATTTTATACACTCTTGGTAACGCTTTCCCATCGATATTTGCATTTTCTGCACAAAAGTCAAGACGCGGATTTAACAAAAGACGTGAAAAGCCTAAAAGGCCTTTAAATTTCTTTGGAATTTACTTCAAGGTGAAGTGAAAGTTCAAAAGTACCTAACGAAATTTTCGCGCTGTTTTATTAATGTTTTATCGAATTGAATGAACCCTTGAACCGCCAGCGAAATGTAGAAGAGGCAAAGGGTGACGCTTACGTAGACTCGGAAAATCTCTTTGAAAATTTCCACCTTGGTAACGTTGAATATTTTTAGAATCGTTATTTTCTTCGTTGACGTTGCACTAAATAAATACCGTCAATGTTAAAGTAGTTGTTACCGTTGTAATCGCTCGACTTGATATCGTATTACCTCATATTTTACAACGATTACTTTATTTTTACCGTATTCGCAGCGTTTTCAGTGGTGATTTCATGCTTAACACAGTAATTACCGTATTTGTACGCGTAATTACACTTGTTTGTTTTGGTAATAGTGTATCTCTTTTGTATTTACCGCACTTTTACAGGTGATTACAAGCGTGTGAAAATAATCACCTTTTTCATTTACCACTAATTTGTTCAAAGTTGGCCAATATTTGTTAATAATCGTAAAAAAGTGTCAAAATGTTGATGAAATAGTTCAAAATTAATCAACATTTGTTTAAAATTCCACAAAATTGTCAAAATATTGTTAAAATTGATCAAAGTAGATTGATATTTGCTTAAAATTGCACAGAAGTTAAAATGTCGATGTGTTACGAAAGTTGTTCAAAATTGTTCCATTTTTGTTAAAACATTATATTTTCAATATAAAAAATTATTTAAAAATGTGAATTAACTTTATTTTTCATCTTTTTAAATTTATTTAATTCAATTAAAAAAATCAAAAAAAAAATTAAACTAATAAAAATAGAAATAATAAATACAGTAAATTAATTCTAAAAAAATTATTTACATACTAATTCAATAAATTATGAAATTTTATTGAATAATAATTTAATTTAAATTTTTCTAAAGTTGCATAAAAACCATTAAAATAGCTTAGAATTGAATCAAGATTTGTTTAAAATTACTTGAAATTGCGCAAAATTGTTAATTATTGTCAAAATTGTTCATAATTGGCTTAAAAATGCTTAAAAACCGTGAAAATATTATTATCATAGTTTAAAATTGATAAAAATTGGTTTAAAATTTTACAAGAGTTGTACAGAACGATTAAGTTGGTGGAAAATTTGCTTAAAATTTCAAAAAATTGTCAAAATGTTGCTAAAATTGTTCAATATTTGCTCCAAATTTTATAAAAACTGTTAAAATGTTGACAAAATTGTTCAGAATCGATCAAAATTTATTCAAAATTGCTCAAAATTGTCTAAATGTTGTTAGAATTCTTTAAAGTTATTCAAATCGGTTCAAAAATGCATAAAAATGGTTAAAATGTCGTTAAAGTGGTCTAAAATTAATCAAAGTTTGTTTAAAATTGCACAAAATTGTGTTACATTTCGATTGTTTTTTGCAATTTTAAACGAATTTTTCATTAATTAAATTGTTTTGCACAACTTTTGTGCAATTTTTAACAAATACTATATTAATATTAAACTATATTAATCAATTTTAACAGCACTTTAGTAGTTTTTATGCAATTTTGAGCAAAAATAGAACAATTTTAGGAACATTTTGACAATTTTGCGTGTTTTCAAACAATTTTTTATCAATTTTAAGCCATTTGACAACATTTTAGCAGTGTTTATGTATTTTTAAGAAGGTTTTAAACAATTTTAACAATTTTTGGACGATTTTTAGCAAATTTTGATCGATTTTAAACTAATTTAACATTTTGATTTTTTGCAATTTAAACAGGATTTTTCATTTATTCAATCGCTTTGCTCAGCTTTTTTGCAATTTTAACCAAATTTTTTATTAATTTAATTGTTTTGCACAACTTTTGTGTGATTTTAGGCAAATATTAATCGATCTTGACTACATTCTTACAATTTTGCGTACTTTCAAGCTGCTTTGAACAAATTTTGATGGATTCTAAACTATTTTAACAACATTTTAACGGTTTTTATGCAACTTTGAGCCAATATGGATCAATTTTGAACAATTTTTGCTACCTATTGACAATTTTTTGCAATTTTAAAGAAATATTGGCAAACTTTACACAATTTTAAAGTCGTTTTAGCGCTGTTATGCAACTTTGAGCAAATTTTTGTGCAACTTTTATGTAATTTTGAACAAATACCGAACAATTTTACTCGATTTTAATAGCATTTTGATAAATTTTGTGTTATTTCAAGTACTCCTAATCAATTTAAACGAAATTTTTACAATTTTTAAGAATGCTTGACCTAGTTTTTCATCATGTTTGAACCATTTGTGCCAATTTTATTCTATTTGAAGCAAATATCTTGTGGTTTAGTGTATTTTCAAGAATGGGAGACGATCACGCTTTCAGTGGTAAGATTTTAAGCAAGCGCATTTCCAGTGTACAACGCTATTGATGTACTTTTCTTAATTTCAACTTGGTGATTTCATCTCTGCATGGTTTGAAGCATTAAAATTCTTTATGTCAGTATATGTGGAACCTTTTTAATTGAATTGTAAGCTAAGAGCAAAAACATCTTACGAATGTTCCGTTCTCGATCTTATTTAATTTTCATTTTCAGCTGGCGAACTTGGTCGAGTAATTAGAACGAATTTGCGAATTTGGAATCAACGATATCCGAAGTAACTTTTCTCGGTGAGTTTTTTGACTTTATTTTTCATAATAAAAATCTGGTAAACAATCGCGTTCTTTTCGCATTTAAAAACTACTCGTAGATTAGAAGACGGTTTTGGAAACCGACCATAACCGGGTTCGCTTTATCGTGAGATTTCTCAATTGCGTAGTTAATTGAGGAACAAATCGTGCGCCATCCTCGTTAGTATTTCCTTGGTGTTTTTATTACTTTTGGGATTCTGGTAATACGAATAAACTCGGTAATTTGAAAAATATGCCTGATGTGAAAAAAATGGTCAGATAGCCAGAAAAACGACACGATTTAGGAATCACTGGACGCCACACAATGAACGGATGTAATTTTAAAATAATGTATTCACGTATTCCAGTATGGAAGCGTAGAATGCAACGAGCATCGAATCGATCGAATGAGCTGTTTTTGTAATTTTTCAAGCTCGAATACGATCGAGACAACGGCGTTGCTTTTTCGCGTTACTCGCGCGAATTATAGAAACCCGAGTTACTTTCCTAATTAGAAAGAGCCAATTAACAATGTCCTTTCGCCATATACCAACATGTGCTCGTGCAGATGAGCTATGTGAAGAATGTCGTTCGACGAGGATCTTTCAGTTGGCAATACAGCATCACCAAATCGGATCTATCCCTATAATACGTCGATCATTACGAGAATATTCGCCGGTGAAGCGTACTCGAAAACGAACTTTTTCTCTTGTCAGACATGTCGAACGTGCTCGATACGCGGTTTTCGACTGTCGAACGCGCCATTGAGAATTCAAACGTATCTTCGTAGCGTAAGTACTTTTTCAAAAGGCCCTTTAATCGGTACACGGAGTAAGCTTCGTGGAAACCATTTATATAAACGTACTTTTCACATACATGGCGCTGTCAGTTAATCATTTAAGCTAATTTATTACTTAGCGCGAAATAATGTTGAGTTGGGCTTGGGTTCTTTGAATGTTACATGTTTTACTTCCGCGAGATGTATTTTTTTGGCGGTTTGATCGAAGAAGTTGAGAACTTGAAGAGAATGGTAGGGAAAGGCGAGGTCAAGGACGAGCGGATCGAGATCCCCGAAGGTTATCCAATCAGAAACACGCTTTTTCGCGACCAATCACAATTTAACGTTCATTATCATTTCTATTCTAGTCTACAGTCCAAATGACAAAAAGTGCTTAGAAAGCTGATTTAGCTTGCATTTTTGGGGGACGAAAGAATCAGTTATATTCTTGTAAATGGGGGTAGGGCAACCCCGAAAATCGGGTATTTTTAATTTTTGTACAAACATAAAGGAGCTTTTTTAAGCAATTTTTTGAGAATTTTAAGCTCAAATTTGAGTCAATATATGCTCAAAATTGATCAAGAAGAAATCTGAATTTTCAACTTTCTTATGGAATTTTAACCTATTTTGATATATCTCTGGATTACTTTCAAGAAAAAACTCTATAATTCATTCAATTCCGAGTTTGAAATTCTCAAAAATTGCTCAAAAAAGATTCACCGCAATTTTTGTATTTTTTGCAAAATTTTAATCCGTTTTAATGTATTGCAAGACCATTTTCGAAAAAAAGACTCAAAACCTCGCTCCAATCTGAAAGTCGGCTCAAATCTAAACGTGAAATGTTCAAAATCAACTCAAAAAAAGTTTCAACGTTATTTTTGATTTTTTTGTGAAATTTTAGCCTACCTTGATATACCTCAAGACCGTTTTTGAGAAAAAAAAACTCAAAAACCCACTCAAACCTGAGCGTTATACACTCAAAATTGTCTGAGAAAAAATTCACCTGGATTTTTGATTTCCTCATGGAATTTTAACTCATTTTGATATATCCCAAGACTATTTTCGAGGAAAAACTCAGTAATTAAGTCAAATTTGAGCTCAAATCCTCAAAAATTGCTCGAAAAAAAATTAATCACCATTTTTGGATTCCTCGTAAAATTTTAACCCGTTTTGATAGGTCGCAATGCCACTTTCAAAAAAAGTTCACTAGTTGGTTTTTCAGTAAAAATAGGGGAACCTCGCAACTTCAAAATTCGGCCAACGGATGTTGTGCCAACCATTTTTGAAAAACTTTGGCTCCTTGGATGTGGATTGAACTCGGGTATGCATTGGGTTTATTTATTTTTGTCTCGCAGATCATATAACATGAATAGGGCCGTTATTGGCGCAAAAAAAAGTGAAATTTGAGGAAAAAACGCACTTTGGGGGCCCTAGCGTCCCGTTGTGACTTTTTTTTTTTCGGGGACCCCAATCCGGACTTACCCGGTGGGGCTAGTTTATTAATGAATATGGGGAAAATAAGTGGCTAGAGAGTGCACAGCCTACCACTACATGGTATAAGCAGTACTGTGCACTCCCAGGGGCCTAAAATAATAATCGAAAAATAATAATGCTGAATAAAAATAATGAAAACGGTAATCTACTGAGTACACAAGGGGAAACAATGGTCGCTAAATATGAATCAAAAATAAATCTGAAAAGCAAAAATAAATCTGAGAGATAAACAGAAAATAGATAATCTGAGGGCAAAACCTAAAAAGTACAAAACAAGACCTGAAGAGAAGCAAATCATGAAAAGAAACAAATCATGAAAAGGAACAAAAAATAGACCTGAAAAGAAATAAGATAATCAAGATAATCAACAATCCAGAGTAACGTAGAAAAATACATGAAAATAAGGTAAAATATACATGAGGTAAAATATACATGGGTAGAATATACATTAAAATGGAAAATATATACATGAAAATATATACCTGAAGTATATACATGAAAAAGAAAAATACATAAGAATGAAAAATACATGAAAGTGAAAAATATATACATTAAAGTACAGAAATAATTAAGTACAGAAATAAACAGATTGTCGAATAATTAGTTATGTCTAGCCAATAGTTAGATATGCCAAGCCAGACAGCATCGATACAAAGCCGAGAGTACCTACTAAGGACAGCCAACCGAGGCCAACTGGCCCAGTGTGAGTCCTGTCAGAGAGCAATTATTAAAAGAGCTATAATCGAGTAAAGTCGATGTTTAGGGAGCTGCGCAGTGAGTGCCCCGAGGAGCCACGCGATGCCCATACAAGCAGTTAAGTTAGGTTAAGGGTTGCGTTAGGTGCAAATATGAACACCAGCAGGACAACCCCAAGACCCAGTGTCAACCACACGAGGGAGTTGCGCAGTGGGTATCTTGGGAGAGAAGTCAAGCAGGGCACATAAATGCGGTTAAAGTTAAGAGAAAAGTTGGATAGATAGTGCGTAAGTGAAGACCCACACAGCAACCCCAGGACCCAGTGCCAACCACACGAGGGAGTTGAACAGTGGGGACCCTGGGCGAGAAGCCATGCAGGAGACACACACGCGGTTAAGTTAATAGTCAGGATAAAGCTAGAATTAGAAACAAGAATAGAAAGTTAAGGATAACGAAACTCCAGGTACTGCAAATTCATTACAGCCTGACAGTAGTCGAAAAACTCCTGGGTAAGCTTGTCTTCAGGCTGGTCAACAACCAGCCCCTCCCTGAGGTGAGCAGTCCTAGGACAATCCCACAACAGATGAGAGGCAGTCTCTTCCGCCCCACAAGAACACAAAGGATCATTGTGCCTCCTGATGGAGTGAAGCCAAGCTCTGAAATTACCATGCCCGGTGAAAAGCTGCGTAACATCATAATTTAGATTAGTGCAAAAACCAGAATTTATGTAAGCCTCAATATTGTCGAAAAGATTGTAAGTATGTCTGCCTTTTTCTGAATTGTTCCACCCTTCCTGCCAAAGATCGATAGTCCATTTCCTGAGTCTATCTTTTATACCCTTACGGGCGCAAACAACGTTACCAATTTTGAAACGTAGTGGATGATAACTATAAATTTCGAACTCCGGGGGGGTGAGACCCGGAGGAAGTTCAAAAATTTGAAGATTTTTAATTTTCGAAAAGATAAAGGTTCGAGTAATTATGTCGAGATGGAGAGGAATGGAACCTGCAAAAACCAGAGCGGCGTCATACGAGGTGGTACGATAAGCACGAATCTGATTAATGCAGTACTTCCTTTGAATTTGGCCCAATAATTTTTGATGTTTTTTCAATTTGAGTGAATGCACAAACGCCGATGCAGAGTACTTGAATAGGGTGGCGATTGCACACTCAAACATTATTTTTCTAGCCCATGTGGAATAACCCTTAACCTAATGATGCAAACAGATATTCTGAATCAGGGGAGTGTCTGCTACAAGACTGTGAAGAGAGTATTTGTCACCACCTAAACTTGAAAAATTGAGATTTTAGGCTCCAGCCCCCTCCCTCCTGTGCTTGTATAAAAATAAAAAATACCGATTTTCAGAGTTGCCCTATCCTTATCTACAAGAATCCAACTGATTTTTCCATCCCCCACAAATCCAAACTCGATGAACAATTTTTGCCATTTATACTGTACACTATTGGTGATTCATCAATGCATTTTTCAACTGTTGCACTTCATCATTGGTGATTTTACTATTTTCCGCTTAAACTATTTCACCATCGGTAGTATTTGGTTTACCAGCCCGCGCATAAAACACAATCGCCCTCGTATCCGCGACATATCTACCTGAAGAGATTCCCTTGTGAAACCCTCCATGTTATATTTCCAACACAGAAAGATTTAGTTAAGGAGGTTTTGCTGAGTGGTTCTTAATACAATTCATTAAGCGTCCCGTGAGACATCTCGCTGAAATTTTCCGCCGAATCGAATTCCCATGTAAAATAATTTTTCAACGTTAAAGAAAAACATTACAGTAAGTGGAATACTTTCAAGGCGTATTTTCCTCCATTTTCGACTTAATTCGCTTCATCTGTTTTCCTTCTTTTGAAACACGGTTGAAAGAAACTAGTGTGATCTTTCTAGCTACGGTTTTTTTTCTTTTTACTAAATTAAAGAAATCCGGGTAATTTTTTCATCCAATAACAAGCTAATTTTATAAAAACACCGGAGTCTTCCGGTCGGAGATTTGAAATTCCTCGTATCGACGGATTACCCGGTAATTGAATGGATCTAATGAGTCTTCCGGTATGGTTGAAAAAAGGGATCAGAGTGACGCGTGACTTGTAAAGAAAAATAACCCTTGGAATTACCGTTGAACGGTGTTAAATAGATAATTTGGAAACTAAAAATAACCCAAGAGGGGCTCGGATATGCATAACATAACCACGCGAGGTAATCGAAGCATTCGAATCGCATGCCAGTCAAAAGCACCTTTGACGAGGACGTTTCGAAGAAAAAACGAGAAATCGAATGACAGCGGTCAACGACCGATGCCGGAAAAAAGGGTTAATTTGGGTTTTTATTCTGGCTTAATTAAGTCGAAAATGAGGAGGGAACAAAGTCGTTCGCGTCGGAATACAAAATTGTTCGAAGCATTTCATCGTATTTTTACGATTACACGAATAAAAACGTAGGAAACGTTGAAATGTGTATAGGGAAACAATGTATATGAAAATGAGATCAGCGTATTCGCTTTTTGAAAATTCACTTTGTTTCTCATCAATATTCCGAGCTTGTGAAATAAAATTGCCTGGCGTGTACTATCGAAGATAGGTAAAATTATTACATATACGTGTATTCCGCCTGCAACGTAACATTTCCAATTCTGACCGAAAATGGTAGCTACGATAACAAATTACCTAATGTACGCGAATAAGTGTCGAATTATGGAATACTTGTGATTAATCGACGTCGAATGTTTATCTGCGGTAGTTGGATTTCCTTCCGTTTTTGAAAATGCGGGGAGTTGTGGTTTGCGTTCGTTCTCGGTTGATTTTAATTTCATTATAGAAGTCTTTGGTTAAATAACATGATATCTTGGAGAAGTGCAGCGTGTCTCGAGAGTATTGAAATTTTTGAATTTAAGAGATGAGTTTTTTCTCGCTGGAATTCTTGCTATTCAGATTTTCCACGTTTTTGTACGGTTATTTAACTAAAGTACCTAGAATTGTTTGTATTAGCGAAAGGTGACTGGTCTTGGAATGTTTTTTCGTTTGATTTGAACAACTTGATTGCGTGTTTCCTAATTGCCAATTTAGTTAAATTTTTGTCCCTCGGAAAAGCTAATATTGTTCTTGGAATTTCGTCCGGCTCCGTCGTGACCTGAATATGTCTCAAAAGTTGACTACAAAGTTATCATTTTCAAGCGGAATTATAAAAAAATCTTCTGCGGGTAGTTAACCTTGTTGGGGGTTCTCGCAAGGGAGGTATGCTTATACCCCTACCGATCACCTAAGCAGCAACGGCGGATCGGTAGACTGGTGTTTCTGAAAAGGGGGCTATATACACTAACTTTTGGGCCAGGTCCCAAATTTCAACCCTTTCAAGTCACTTTCATCAGGTGGGCTCCCTGACTATACCTTTTCGTTTTAGAAAACTTCGTATATTACGTTGTTTTTCCGGCTTTGGCGGTTTTTCCGCTGAATTTTTTTCAGTTGTAGTATCTGCTTCTGAATTCTGTTTAGAGTTTGAAATAATGTTATCAGGTCTGACTTGTTCATCATCACTAGTTGATGAACCTGAGGATAAAGCTTGTCCTCGTTCATTTGATTGAGCTCTTTCAAATTCTTTCTGATGTTTCTGTTTCAAACGATAAGTACCATTTGTAGTGGTTTTACTTGTACTAAGAAACGGGCAGTACTAAGAAACGGGCAAATCAAGGGATTGGAGACTAGAAAATACGAAATTTCGGTGAGTGGCCGAGGCACCATCGGCGGACCTAGCGAAACACTGAAGTCACTGAGGCGGCAGCTGGAGCTAGAGGGTATAGATTTAGGGAATATTGGCATATTAAAAGTGGTAAGGCTAAACTTGTGGTGTAATGGGTCAAAAGTGGGTAGGAGGAGTGGGGTTAAATTGATTGGAGGTGGGAGACCGGGTGACACACACTCCGGCGTGGATCCGGCGGAAAGCCGGGGGAGGCAGCGGGGGAGGGCGGTCACTGCGATTCCATTGTTGGTGGTGCAGTAGGGACACATTGCCTTGAGTGAGAGTGAGTAGTTAATTTAATTAGTGGGTGAGATCGAGAGTTGGCGAAGTGGATTACGGGACGTGGTCCACCTGCGGATCGCGGGGGTCGCGATATCGGGGAAACGATGGACATTTATTGTCCATCGTGGGATGGTTGACGTCGGAGGGCTTGGGGCCACGGTTTCTAGCGTTCTTTCTGTTGTGGGAGCAGCAGTTTGGGCGCGGGGCGGTGTTTTCTTGTCGTTGATTGCGACACTTGGCTTTCCCGTGGCCGGACTCCGAACGGTTGAGGCAACGGCGGGCGTTGACGATTTATTATAAAAATAAAAAAAAAAAAAAAATTACCCAAAAAAATTTAATTAAAAAAATAAATAAAAATAATTCACTTAAAAATCCTAAAAATAATTGACTATTTAAATTTATATAAATAATTAAATAAATTATTAAAAAAAACTTATTTAAATAAAAAAATCTACCTTTATTTAAAATAAAATTACGATTTTTTGAAAAATTATAAACTACTAATGGTCGGGCATTTGGACCGTCCGGGGATAGCAAATTTTCTCGACATCATCTCTCTCCGTAATGGGGGAGATGGGGTTGCGGTGACAGTAGAATAGTAGGTGTTGTTCTTGTTGACCGATTTATATACTTCGGTTTTGCTTTCAGCTTGAACGCTGGGAAGCGTTTTGTTAATTTCGGCCTCTGTGGGAATTTTTGTCGAACAAAGAGAACAATCTAGTCTATTCGGATCTTCTTTGGAAATTGATAAAAAACTCCTCATCAAAGATCTTTTTTCACGACTGTATGTAATTGGACTGAAATCAAAAAAATTTGTATGAAGCATTGCATTAGAAATTAGCATCACTTTAAAATTTGACCTCTGTAGTGTGTATTGTTGATAGAAAAACAATGATGAGAAAAGTTTTCCTTTACGTATTTATTTCACCATCGCTACATTTTGACAGTTACACTTCGACTGTTCATGTGATACCATAGTTTACCAATAGCTTAACCAAAATCGTAACCTACCAGACATGAGTCATCATAGGCCTTATAATTCTAAGAAAATAAATATCGATAACGAATGCTGAAAATAATCTTCCAACAATTGTCAAGTGTGTGTGGCAAACTGGAGAAACAGAAACATTCGAATACTTGCTGTGATAACTCATCGACGGTCAAACTCAAAGCTGGAGAATTAGATTGCAAACAAGATGCAGATCGTTTTGTATTTGTCGTTTTGCTAGCTCTAATGAAAGGCAGTTTTGATTGAGTTAGTATTTTATTCTGAGAACTCCCAGATCCAGATGGGACTGACACTGACTTCGACTTTTCTCCATTCACACGTGCAGATACGATTTCACAATCATTATCATGACCAAGAAGATCAATTTCTGCAGGATCATCTACATCTTCCTCAGAATTCAATGAACTCATTTTTTGAAACGATGAAAACGATAACGAAAGAAAATATCAAATCAAAACGAAAAAACTTCAAAACCAAAACTTCAAATCAAATTTCATTCAAAAGTTTAAACTTTAAAGTTCACTTTATATTTATAAAAAACAATCAGAGCACACGAAAGATAACGAATGAGATGGCGGGAACTTCACTGTAAAACTTTTTTTTCAGTTTTATCATATTTTAGCTTTATACAGTGAATTCACCTTTTTTTTTTAAATAAAAATTTTTCGATTCTTATCGATAACATTTCCCATTATCGATTCTTATCGATAGTTGTCCTTATCGATAAGAATCGATAAAATCGCATCTCTAGTGAAATGAAGAATTCAATTTTCGAGAGTTAAAAGTTCTTCATCGATAATCTCAATTGTCAGTTGTGGGTTGTACTTCGTCTACTTTTTAACAAATGCTCTTTTTTGATAGTTTTTATAAAGTAAAGTAAGTATTAAATTTAAATTGTAATTTTTATTTGAAGTTATATAAGAATTAAATTTATCTTCTTTATTCTATAGGAAAAAATTACATCATTATTATTGATTCAATTATTCAGGTGTAATATGGTGAAATTCACGAAAATGATACAATGACTTATATATGTGAACCTGAATAAATCAATTTTGAACAAAGTACATTCAATTTCACCAATTCTTGAATAAAAATCTCGTTTTATGAAGCTAAATTCCCAAATTTAAGCACGAATTTTGGCAATTTGATCTACATTTAGCTTAAAAATTGATTCTCTTTTGCCATTGAAACGTATTAATCGCTTTGCTTCTCTGTTTATCGCGCATCCTTTATTTTACGGGTTGAAACAGTTGACCTAATAAGCGTAATGACGTCAAACGATTATTCAATTTTGTGGAGAACCTTGTTGACTAATTTACAAGATGATAATTACAAACGATATGTATTCCATGAGTCTGTCCGAATCTACCAAATGCACAGGCATCATACGAACCAAAATATTGACGTTACTTCGCTCCTCGTCGCGCACGTTTTAGATGAATGCGAACATACGTAATTCTGATAATTTGATAAAGTACATTATAATACTCCGAGTATAATGTAATTATTATTTATATTTTCAACATTGATGTAGGCATTTGGTATCTTGTTTTCCAGCTTCCAGCTCCATGTCTCGAGAACGGATGATCAGATCTTGACGCGGTTTGGTTCATTCGACTCGGGGGAAAATTTCTTTCATTTTGAATACCATGATGGATTTTACACGGAAATTATTTATTCATACATTCTTTATAACCTTCCAGCCCCGTGCTTAGTTGACATTTTTGACGTCATTTGGTTCGCATGACAACTATGCATTCGGTAGATTCGGACCAACAAGTAATGAAGTCAACGACAATATCTAAAGCATTTGCAAGTTCGTTGGTTCTTCTGCATGTCACATTGCCTCACAATGCTTTATTTGGACGCGACCCGATATCAATGGTAAACAATAGAACCTTTTTCCTCGTGCAAAACTTTTTTAAAAAGCTGCGAAATTCTTTGATGTTATAATTTATGCAACGGAAGTTACTGGACGCCAATGTCGTATTTTCCTTGTGCATTTTTATAGCATGCTCGAGCGTGCTTTATTCGTATTTATTTTCGGTATATTTCCGATTAGGGGATTTTTTATTGCTTGTAATAGATTTTTAATGTATTTTAAATACTACGTTAAGTATTAAGGTTTTTTTTTTTCGACGTGCTAAATACGGTGGTTTATAATTGCTTCGAGAGTACATTAGCCTCGGCGAGACTAGTACTTATAAAATTGATTTATATCTACGTTTATAGGAAATGTAAAAAGGAATGTGGAAAAGGGAGGAAAAAAAGGGTGATCGGACAGTTCTATTTAAAAAAAAACAACGAAAAATTCTTTGATCTTGCTGCAAAGGGTCGTGTTTTTTTCCAACCCACGAAAATTAATTAAGACGGAATGTCGGCTTGTTTAAATTTACATCGAAGCGGTGACATTAATTTGATAAATTAATGAATTAGGCGCGGCATCGCGCTCGTAATGGTTTATAGATTAAAACGCGTTATAAAAAGCGTCGACATGCGGGGGAAGGTGTGACGGGCCAAAAAACCTATAATAAATAAGCCCAAGATGAGAAAAAGTTGTAAAGTTTACGCTATTAATTCGAGGGTTTTATTTGACGACATTTTGTGTATTTTCCGAAGCCAGGGTAGTTTAAATATTGTTTATCGAAGATATTTCTCATTTGGTGTCTTTGTAAACGGCGAATGAAACCTCAAAGGTAGAAGTTTTCGTAAATGCGATATCCTACTGAGAACGATATTGACTCGAAGATTGGAAAATTTTTTGTTTGAAGATGGCAACCGTTCTACGAGTCATTAACGAAATGGTATCGCTTGAGATTAGCTGCCGTGGTTGTGTACACGCTGCGTGCGGCCAAAGGTATTATATTTGATCAAACGATGGAGAGGGGTATTTGTGAGGATCGATATTGGTGAAACTTTTGAGAATATTTTGAGTAACGAGGCACCGGAGCATAGGAAGGCGATCCTCGCCATCGAGACTTCGCCCTCGGGGCACTGAAGCCGGTGCCTTGGTGATATAATTTGCAGTAATAAAAATGAAAATGCTAATTTGGTCAATGTGAAGAAAACGGTGATGAAATATCATAATCATGACGATAAGAATCAGCCAAGACCTACAAAAGGAGGCATCATTTTTGCTTAACTCCAAAATTCAAGGAGCTAGAACTATTTAAAAATTATCACAGAATAAAAACCGGAATAAAACTTTTTAAAACGTTGTAATTTAGTCGATAATATAGACAAATAAAATTTTTTGCAAGCTTTTTGTAGAACTTTTCAAACCCTACAAAATGAGTCATGTTCATATTTCGTCTAACTCCAAAATTAAAGGAGCTACAACAATTTGAAAATTTGTGCTTTTCATGACCCCCTCGTTTTTCATATTAGACAAAATTTACATAGACTCTTTTTGGTTGAAATTTCAATACCTGCAAAATAAGATGTGAAAGCTTTACCTAACCCTTGATTTGAAAGAGTTCCAGGCATTCAAAAAAAGGAGCAGAGGATACAAATCGTGAAAAATGATTGTAGCTCCTTCAATTTTGGAATTACATGAAACATGAACATGACTCATTTTGTAGGGTTTGAAAAGTTCTACAAAAAGTTTCAAACAAGTTTTGTCGTATCTATATTACCAACGGAGTTACGACGTTCTGAAAAATCAACTTTTGTGGAAGCATGACTCTGCCCCTTTAAAAGTTAGGGTCGGCAACCATACATATACTTGTATAGCTTGGGTCGCTGCATCATGGGTATGGAGGCGGTGCACTGGTTGCGGAACACCCTGTATGTCGCTTTATATAGAAATCAGTCGACCACAACAGCGGTGTGGTGTTATAGAGGACAAAATCTGTTTTGTGATTACTGCAAAAAAAAAAAGATCTACCTAGACGGCTAGACCTACTTTTTTGCATTTCTCTCTTAAGTCTCATACGATGATATCGGCTGTCCGCCTCATATTATATTTAAACATAATAAAACATATTTCATCTCATGAAAGTTCCTATTCAAGGGACATATTCTCTCTCGCGATATACCTCACATTACACGTTATTAAAAAATCGCAACCTGAATCGAACATTCAAACTTCATTTCCTCCTCGGTGGAAAATTCGGCTATGCTCTTATCACCTATTTGAAATTACGCTTAAACTTACCCTAGGTTGGTTTCCCGTATCCACGCGCGTATTATTTTTCATAATGAATTTTTATTTTCGACTAGAGAATGGAGCCCTAAACGACTTCCCTTTCCGAATTACGCGAACTGAAAATTATTTCCATTTCCTGCACGCAGCTAAACTACCGTCCAACGAAGGGGGGGCACAAACGGCGCGGAAAATACGAAAACCCCAACGGACATCTTTCGTCACTGTGAAATTACGCTTTTACGGCGGCACAAATACCTCCGAAGGTATATTTCGGGAGCAAAGATCTTTTATATTATTCATACAAATTACTGGTATTGTTAAAAATACACGTTATAAAATACGGAAAATTTAAAACCACGAAGAGTTCCCGTAACGTGAAATTTTTTATTGATTTTTGCCTCGAATTCAACGTAAATATATACCTATTGAATACTTTTTAATTACATTTGATTGGCAATGGTAACAAATAACAGCAATTTGCACAATTTCCGAACCCTTTTATATTCATTTTCATACATGCGGGCTCATTCGATGGGTTATACACGGCGCGATACCTACAAGTGTATCTCATAAATCACGTTAACAACGAAAAAAAAAGAAAAAGGATCCACTCGTGGTATAAATTGAAAGCGAGAATTCGCATGAAATCACAACCTCGAAATTGAAAATGAAAGTATAGCTTCGGGTAACCTTTTTTATGCGCATAAGCTTCGCTATACATCGTCCACGAGCCTGTTTCACGGGGTAAACGTCGAATCGGTATTTTCACCTAACATTCGTGGTATTTTATGTTTCATCTATGTAATTCCACCGATATCCCTTTGTATCGGTGTTATTTCATTATTATTTTTATATAATTCGCGAATACCTCGAATGATTGATTTCATACTTTTATTCTCTCATCTAAGGCGTATTTTTCCATTTTCCGTAGCCGCAGTATCGGTTTATGGTATTTTTCGGCTTCTTCCTTTTTTTTTTCTTCTTTTTTTTTTTTTTCTTCATCCCTTCGCGAAGTATTCAATACAGCGTAGAAAAGCGCTTAGCATCCGAGCTAAAGCCGTTTTGGTGTATTCTATGGGAATTCATTTATCATCCGAAGCCCCGCGAGCATCCTTTTCGACGGGTAAACGTCTTATTCGTGTATTTAAAAACGCACTAATTCGGTAAAATATCTTATAACGATGTCGCTTCATCAGCAAATCCGCTTAATCGATAAATAACATTTTGGTGTGAATTTCGCCTATATTAATCATCCGCGGATATCCACCGACCTGATATTACAGATCAAAGACAACGGTGAAGTTTTTTCCTAGAGGCAAAAAAAAACAAGATTGGTCTTCTCGGCTCCCAGTACTTATCCAAATTCTGGAGTGACATGGTACCCTTTGTAAAGCTTAAAAAATGTCTGCAGAGATGGAGACGACACGGAGCTGTGGTTATATCGATGCAATCAAAACATCAGTTTTTCTCTGGTGGAATCCTTGAAAAAATGAAAATTGTGTAGCTACTTCGCGAACCATTTTCTGGTAGTACAGTCATGTTCAAGTCCTGTATAAGAAGTATTCGGTCTATTTCTTTTCAAAAGATTTGCTATTTTTTGTTTAGGGTAGATAAATATAAGCAATAGGTTCCACCGGACTCATAGTTTTTTTTCTGTTTTCAATGGATCTCATAAAAATAGCAAAAAGCGATATCAGTAAATGTAAAGTTCAGTGAGTTAAAAATACTTCATTTCTAGAAAATATAAAATCTAGTTTTGGATATTTGTGTACGAAAGTTCGTCAAAAATACAAAGCTGTTGATAACAAGTCGACGAAAAAGTTTAATTAAATCTCACCTCGTAGGCGTTTTATGTAAATTATATTAAACGTCGGTTCATATTTACTCGGTCGAATTAAGCGAATACGCGTGTAGAGTAACGAAGTATATAAAAAGCAGCCATGAAGTTGGCTTTTGTTGTTGTTTCAACCATTTTTCTAATTACTTTACATGAGGTAGGATTAAAAACTGCTAAAAGAGACTCACAAATTATGTTTTTGAGGCTGAAAAGGGGATGGGGGGAGAGGTGAAAGGTCGATATTCCCAAAAGGCACTATTTGAGCACCCACTACATGTACATGCCGAAGCACGACCTTCTTGGTCAATTTGAGGGCTGCAGTGATGACACAAAATTGAAAACCACTGTAAAAACCCCCAAAAATCAGGTTTTTGGAGACCGAAAAGGGGTGTGGGGAGGTGAAAGGTCGATATCTTCTAAAAGCACTATTTGGACACCTACTGCATGTACAAGTCGAAGCACGACCCTCACCACCCTCGTTGCTCGGGCTTCGCCCTCGGAACTCGCAGTTTGGGGCTGACCCCCCTCCCGCACACTTTCTTTTCTGTACACTTTTTTCATCACTCTTTTGTTGGTGTTAAGCATTCGTTTTCGGAAGTCCTGAGTTAACATAGCCTTTAGTTACTCTGTTCAAACAAACACTGGACTACGAGGAGGTAGGCAACTTCCCCTCCATTTTTTTTTTTTAAATAATTTTGTTACAACAATTCGCTATGTACAATGTTCTGAGAGGTTGGAGCTTCACCTACAATGCGGCTATTTTTAGTCAAAATATTAATATTTTTCATCCGTCGGCCTCGACTTGACGCAACATATAGTTGCCCGTGGCTAAAAATGTGCTCTCTCAAGTCGATACCGACGATGTCTAAGGTTTGCCCCTGAGATTTGTTGATAGTTAAGGCATAAGCCAACCGAATGGGATACTGCCTTCTTAAAATTTCAATTTCCAACTTCACTGCCGTAAATTTGAATTTTATTCTCGGAATTAAACTTGTCTTTGAGTTACGTCCCGGAACAATAACTTCAAGAAAGTTTTTGTGTACTTTTTTTATAACAATTTTTGTGCCATTAACTAACCCTTCTTCAAAATTTAAATTCCTTAATAAGATACAAATGACCCCAATTTTTTATTTTTATTTTATGGTCCGGTATGCCTTTTTCCGAAATTTTGTTCAAAATATCCGCAGCAACGTGCTGATTATCCGAATTGCTGCTCTCATCGAACTGCCTCATCAGCGCTGTACAAAATTATTTCATCACCTTTAATTTTTTGATCTAATATAATTTTATTGATTTGGTCTGTAAAGAAATTTAAATAAAAATGCCCAAAATGGAAATATATAAAGAATTTATTATAATTAAAACAAAACGATCAGAAATGATTTAGACTGCGTGCGGTTCTCCGAATGGGAATTTGATCGCGTAGCGTCACGTGAGTTACCTGGAATCAAATAAATGTCGCGTCTGAGTACTATACTCATACGTAACATTAACAACGTTAGGGAAAACAAGCAGCGAATTAAGCATACCGTTCTCAGGACCGGTATCCGACCGGTACCAACTCACCAGGGTACACCAACCTAGACCGCTTTACGCCTGTAGGTTGCCTGGTAGTGCCAGCCCCGAAGTTAGGTTCAGGCAGACTCGGCATGCTGTCCGGAGACTCGGCCGAGTACCCTTACCCCAACCGGATCCACATGATCGCCTGGGTGGGATAACGTCTAACCTGCACAGTGGATTACCTGGTGCCTAAAATAGGCACCCGCCGGCAAGAACGTAAATACGCAAGCGTTAACACAAAATAGAAGCTGAGTAGTACTCAGTGATTACTCACCAGGATTGTTTGGATTCAGGTGCGCTGCGCCACTACACAAGCAAATTTTTAACTTTATAAGTATCAATCGTTAGACACCAAATGTCCAGTGAGCTCGCACATTAGCAGCTCGGAGGACCGATTAGGCTTTATCAGCCCAGCGCGCGCACCCTTCCACGAATTCGACGAAAAGGACAGATTAAGTATAAGCGAAAGACGAGAAGGCAGAAAAGTACAATTACTGTCCTAGAATATAACTTTCAAAATTTTTCTTACAGGTCGATATTTTTATTTGTAGCCGATAAAATTGATCTTTGAGACATAAGTAAAAAATTCCCTAAAATTTCATCTGGATAAACAAAATCTAACTAAATCCTGAATTGAAAAAACATATTAAAATTTTCCAATTTTATTACATTTTCATCATTAAAAGTTGAATTTTGAATTTTACCATCTCCTAATAGTATAAGTTGTTTTGAAAATGAATCATCTGTTTCATTTTTCTGAGATATTGTTAATTTTATGCTTTTGGAGAGATTTCCAAATATCAAAACGTTTTATTGATGCATTAAGTACGTCCTGTTTAGTACCATACTGTACTATGGGAGGAATTTGTCGAAACCAGATGAAGTAAAATTGTTTGTGAAATTTTGGGTTGTTCGATTAACCGTTTCTATTATATTCCTATGCGCCATTGGGGCTTCATCCCAAATGATTAAAGCAGCACTTCGAATTAACTCTGCTCGTTGCGTACGACAACTCAAATTACATACTGAATTTTGATCTACTTCCACCGAAATTTTAAATATCGAATGAGCTGTACAGCTACCTTCATAATTCAAAGCCGCAATACCCGAAAAAGCCACACACAAAACAATCTTATCATGTAGACAAAGCTTCGCTACGATGAGTTTTAGAAGCACAGTTTTACCTGTTCCTCCAGGACCATCTAAATATATTTGAAACTTTTCTTCATCATTTCCTCCAATGATGTGATTGATTAAGGTATCATAAATTTGCTTTTGCTCGGGGTTCAAAAGAGGTTCCCAGTAATTAATGAATTCAGTCAATTTTTCTTTATCCCATCTAACTAATTTCCTCCTTGTTTCAGTTGTATCGTCATGGATTTCTGGCAAGCCTACTTCGACTGCTGTCTTTCCATGGTGACACAACATACGATCAATTTCACCTAAAGATTTATTAAAAGCGCGATCTTCATTTCCTTCAAATTTTTCTAAATAATCTTCTGATAAAATTTCACAAAATTCATTCCACAAGATCAAAGGAGGCGCAGGCGCACCACTCATAATTAAATTAAAGAAAAACACCCTCAAGCCTTCACCCATTTTAAAAACCGCCGCTTCGAGAATTGCTTCTCGATACTCTCTATCATCATTTAAAAGACTTCGAGCATGAGCAGCTTCTTGAAAAGTTTGAAAAATTTCATCGCCCACCATTTCTAAGTCGTTAAAACCATAAGCAGGGAAACGTAGTCTCCATTGTAGTCTGATTGATCGATGGAACATTAGCCGGAATTGTTGTTGCATTTGGAAACAAAGGCCTCATTGCTCCTGAGGTCTCGAAACAAACTTTGAGTATGGCCCTCCCCCTCCCCACTTCCACCGACTGATACAACGTAATAACCTTGATTTTTATTTTTAAAAAAAGGACTAAAAAGAGGAACATTTCAAAGTATCCGACTTTTCTTTATTGCAAATTGTAGCTAAAGCAATCCTCTTTCTAGTGATATACTCGAAATTTGTTCAATATTAATAACTAAAAATTAGATAAACGTTTGAAAATTGGTTTGTGGTGAAATTAAAAAAAAAAATGTTTCAAAAGTGATAGAATCTCACAAAGTCCAAAATAGTTGAAGTTCTTCTAATAAAATGTATAAATTCGTTTGAAATTTTAATATCCTAGGTAGTTTTATTTAATAATCAAATATAATTCATTTCTTCGTATTATAAAGTACAAAGTGATTATATATCGAGGGTTCGTTTGGTAATCAAAATACTAAATTAACGTTGATTCCAACGCAATTGAAATTTTTACCGGGTTTATGAATTATACCGAGAGATTTAATCGATGAAACAGCCGGTGCTATTATATCAAAATGAAATGTAGATATTTTGTAATTTACATGAAAATGTTCTCGCTTTATCGCCTTTTCTTATTCAAGCGAAAACTTTTTTAATTTTCCTCGCCTTCGTCTCGTGTACTCGGTTGGATTCAAATTTTACGAATTTTTAATCAAAACACCTCGGCGAATTCATTAATTCTTTGGAAAAACTAAACTAGCGAGATAACTTCGCGAGGGAAAAATTCCACGCTCTCAATTAAAATCGCCTATTTGATTTGACAGAGATATAATCTTATACGTTTGGTGAACCGTAGAAATACTGAAGTGTTCGACGATAAAAAGAAGATTAAGGTAACGAATAAGTTTTTTCCTTGGTGAATTTCTAAAAGGACTTTCATTGGAAAGGCGCTTTCACGGTTGCAATTTTTTGTACAGTTTGAAGGTATTTTTATATTGACAAGTTTTCAGAAGTGCTCGGTCAACTTGGAGGATTTAACTGTTGCGGATTAAAAATAACTTAGGTTGGGTTTTTCATCGTATTTTTACGTGTTTGCGTTACATTCGAAAATGCCGTTCGCTTATCTATACGAGGATATGATTTCATGTGAAAGGATTCGCTTGATCGTTGTGTCCATTTGCGCGTTTGTAATTCATTGGAGAAGCATGTGGTGAAATATTTCGATTCTTTTTTTATATGGGTTTTGCGCATAATGAACATCTAGGTTAATGGCCTCGTCGACACTTGGACATATGTCGTGAATGCATGGGAAAAATGACTCCCCACGTGGATTCACATCAGCTGTGTTTAAACAGAGGCCTCGTGTTTTATTTGAGGCTTTAGCATCGGTGTGCTGTTCTTATGTTTAATTTCGATGTGTCTCGAATGCGAATTTTTTTAATATCCGAAGACCCTTGTGAAGTCTGATTGATTTTCATTTATTGTGGTATTTTGTGAGGGAGGGAAGGAGTTTGTGGCGTACACGAGTAGTATAGGAGTCACTTGGGTACACTTTGACCTTTTGGTTAGAGGTCAAAGCGTACCCGCTTACTTCCATACTACTCTTAAAAAACAAAAAAAAAAGAAACTCACTTATTTTTTCATCATTTATTTTCACCAAAAAATTTACAGTAAATTTTAAAAAAATCTTAAAAAATTAATCAGTATCGAACTGCAATCCTGAAAAAAAAATACAATAAATTAGTATTTGTTTTTAAAATAATAAAACTATAATTAAAATTAAAAAATACTTACTCCGACGGCACCGCCGTACTGTCGACAAGTACGGCCAATTGGTGTCGTTCCAGACGTTCCAATTGTATCGATTTGGGGTTTCCAACCCCAAATCGACATCACTGTTTCCGTTTTCGCACTCCGTCGCCGGCGTGCTCGACCCAGGTGGTCTGAATTCCGAAAAGCTGTTAAATTAAAAAAAAGCCTGTTAATATTTTATTAAATTAAATAAGTGTATCATAAAAAAAAATCTACTTACGTTATATCCATATTATTGCGCCTTCGGCGCACCCACAAAAAACAACAAATACAAAAAAGTATAGTAATTATTAATATCGTAACGTAATCCATGGTGTTTCTTTATTAACCACGACACAAATAATGATATGACAATTCCGCTTTACCGGAATTCTCATTGTTTTTTCCCTACTTTTCCAGCAAATCGACATTAATTTGCTGAATAAGTGAGAAAAAATCAGCGCGTGTAGTCGTATCGGTGAATATAAATAAACACTTACCTAATGATGTAATTCATGTAAAGAATTATTGGTAATATTTTGGATGATTCAACAAAAAAAATATAAAAATGGAGTAAGTAAAAAAAAAAAGAAAAAATTATAAAATCAAAAAAAAATATAAAAAATAAAATCAAAAAATATATATATAGTAAGTAAAAAAAAAATAATAAAATCAAAAAAAAATATAAAAATAAAATCAAAAAAAAATTAGTAATACAGGAGTCACATGGGGACGCTATCAATGACCTCTAGCCAAAAGGTCAAAGTGTACCCAAGTGACTCCTATACTACTTACACGAAATGAGATCAGGGAGGTGTACTTAAGTTTTGAGATGATACCCTTATGTGGCTAGGCCACAGGAGGAAATCAAACCTTCGATTTTCGGCCATCCACACCCCAGAAGCTTGTCATTAATTAACCGAATACAAGATAGGATTGGGGGACTATTAATATTTGCCTCAGACCTCAAATTCTGGAAACAGGATCTAAGCATATCCTGAAGTGATTTCCTTATTATCTTGAAAAGGTACAGTCATGTCAAAAAGTACATTAGCTCATTCGCCATTTAAACCAATCTCAGGGTTTTATCGACATATGACATTTGGTCCAAAACCCATATAAACCGAAAATTACGCTCCGTTGAGTTGAGCGCTTACGATAGCAATTTAATCTTGAGAAAAAAACACGAAATGAAAAATACAGAAAGGATTTGTCATCTTTTAAAATCCTGATAAATGGAAGTTCCAGTTATTCGAATAAATAATCCAATCAAAATTTGAAAAATTGTCGACGTCGTTTTGAATTTCGACCGTAATACCTGCGTTATTCGAAGCACCGTATTTTTCGTATGAATTTATAAAAATGTTTTTTGAAAATAAAATTGTTGGATTTATACAAAAGCAAGTTTTCCATCGAATGGTAGTTTTTTTTAATAAAAATATGCGGATTTTGTTTTACGTACGAGATTATTGTGCAGATATCTATGATTCGATGTTTAATCGAAATTTCATTGCTGGAAACAGGAAATGTGAAAATTTATCTAAAGGCGAATTCGCGGATACAGAGAATTTTATGGTCTCGATGTAAACCAAGGATGGAATTTAAATAACAAAAACGATCGATACGTTGTTTCTATTTTGTTATGCCCTCGAGGTTCCTTCCTGTTTTTTGGTGTTTTTCGGATTTCATTAACGAATACAGAAAAATGTTACTTGAAAATATATACTTGATTTTGCATCGTAGTTTGAAACTGCTCGTGGCATAAAATTTCATGTTTGTTGGTAACACTGCAAATTTTTTTCTGTTCAAATTAAATTGTGTATTTTTTAAAATTGCATTATTTTGGTTTCATGAATCCTGCCTCGTTTCAACGCGTTTTTTATAAAAGAGTCGTAGTGTCATAATGGGTATTGCACCTGAGAGTCCTGAGACTCTTACCATATTTTATTGCATCAAGATATCCTGCTTTGTTGACTACAAGGTCGATGAATGTGTGCAGATGATTTTTCTGAACGTCGTCTCACGTGGAACTGAGTGCACTACTTACATAGGTATTGCTGATTCGAGAAGCGCTGCGTCGCTGTATTCTTGTCCCTAGCACGTGACACGTGGCAAGGAAATGCTCCTCGTGAGCGATGCGATTTTACAACTGTTGATTCAAGCTGGATTCACGAAGATGGGAACCAATAAGTGTGAATAATGTGAAAAGCATCGAACAAGTGATGTAATCGCAGTGTTACCTTTGCCAGTGAATGAAATGAAATGAGCAGGTGTTACATGCTGCGTGATTATTTGGCCAATTTGATACTCTTCAAAGAAGCGTGGCTCGGATGTTGAAAGTTGTTTTTTTTGGAGCAACTCATGGCGCCTTTGAATGATTTAGAATTTTATTCAAGAGCCAATAATGAAATGACTAGGAGATCATCAGGGTTGATGTGTGAAAAAAGAACTCGAAAGGGAGTATTTTGGTGACATTCAAAAATTCACCCGTGTTCTAAATTATTTTATTGAGAATATGAATTTATGGGTGATTAAAAAGTAATAATTTCCTCCATATTGTGTAGTTTAATTTTTTTTTAAGAAAAGAAATATTTATATGAAAGAAAATGACTGTAAATTTCCAGTGTGTTACGAATAACGCAAATTTTACAAATTACTAAATTTTTCCATAAAAATATTCAGCTTATTTTATACACTTCGAGGGTTTAGTTTTGTTATCCAGCTTTGTCGATGAACCTCCTCTAAAAGAGCTTGGCGCACGAACGATGAACTCCTGTACGATAAACTGTTGCTGCATTACAAAAACTCAAATCACTCTAACCTCAACCTCGTCTTAAGATAAATTTCTCCTTTGAGGCACTCTAAGCCAAGGGTCACAAATGTCATTGCCAGTACTGCATATTAATTCTTCGACAAAATCTACATCGAAAGAAAAATCCAATTTTCCAGGGAGAGACCTACCACATATTAATTTCTGTCAAAATCTCCCCCGATTTCATTCGCCTCAAGGCTCCGAACTCCACACACAATGCCCACATCACCGGCGAAAGGCCAAATAAAAATGAGAGTAGAATATTAAACGTAAAATAACGACCATACCAAGGCAGCCCTATGCATTTGGAGATATTTAAAAAACATCTTATTCGGCGACCGAAAAGAATATTCGCGAGTTTTATTAAATTTCTACTCGGGCTAAAAAAACGTAATCTCGGGTCAAAATTAAATTCACATTTATTATAAAAAAGAAAAAGATGCTGTAAAAATTATAAATATTGTCATTTTTCTGAGCGCTATTAAACGAAAAAATCCCAGTGTTTCCCAATTTGTGGTCCACCATGTGGATGCGGAAATAAACGTATGTTTTCGTTCGACTTTGATTAATCATCGTTTTTTTTTTTCCGTTTGGGGGTACAATGGAAAATTCATTTTTATCAAATAGAATACGCATTTAAGGTTATAACCTTATTGTTTATGGTTAAAAGAAGGAAAAAAAGTACAAGCGAATGGAAAAAATTCACGTGGCTCTTTGAAACGATATCTTTTCTTTTCAATTTTATATACGAAGGAATTTTGTATTAGAAAAAAGAACGAGTACCATTACCTTTGTATTTTTGTTTAAAACACACACCCTCTTTTTTATCTACATCGGCATATTCTCCGCTCAAAAGGTATTTAGTGGAAAAAAAACTAGCTCAAAGAAAGGAATACGAAATTAACTCGTGAAAAGGCTCATTTTTTTGCTATATTTTACAACAGCATGAGGTAAAATTGGTATGAAATTATGTAAAATAACGTTTATTCGGTATTCGAGGTCGTGGGTATTTTTCAGAATTCTAAAATGATAGAAATCTGTACAAAAGGTGAAATTGAATTCCGGGTTAAAAGTTGGTAAATTAGTTTTTCGAAACAGATGCGAAGAATTGGCGTAGTCGCGAAGAAACGAATTTTCTCGCCGCTTCATTGGCTAATTGTGTAGTCTTCTTTTTCAGGTGAACGTTTAATTTGCTTTTGAAGTTTTAGAAAGGCAAAGACGATATGAAAGTTAGCGAACAGTTTGAACTAGCGACTCGAGCTTTTTGAAATGTAGAAAGAAAATTCGTTTTGTTGACGTAGTGCCAGTCGTTTGAAATTTAATTATTGTAATGAAAATCGTCGGTAATATTTTTCGAGTCATATCGGAATGTTTTGGGCGTAAATTTAATTAAATTTAATGACCGCGAAAATTATCGCAAGTTGAGTGGATAAAGTTTAAAGGAAAAATTTCCCAGTTACGAATCACATTTACAAAGTATTTCAGTTGTTTTACAATGATTATTGGACGATGAGAAATAGACGTTAAGATGGGATTGTTTAATGCGCGCAGATTGGCGTGGAATTCGTTTTAAAGCCTTTAAGGATATTCCATTTTCGGACTTAATTCCATATAAATGGTCTTTCAGAAGGGAGTAAATTATTTAATAAGTCGTACAAAATGACCGCATTCGGAGACCGAGCTCGTGATGCTTTTAGCACCTCCGCAAAGCCTACGTCAGTGTCATTTTAGGGTATATTAAATTTTTGCGGTGTAACACGGTGGATTTTCGGGGTTGGCGACGAAATCGAGGTAATTTTAGTATAACGAGTTACCATTTTCTGGCGAGATTACTGCGAGATTGTTATGTGCAAGAGGTTGGCGTTTTGGTAGGTCAATTGGTATTTTTTTATGGTGTTGAAAGAAGCGGCGTCTGTGTTTTCTCTCAAGGGCGCCGCGTACCCCTTGTTCATTCACTTTACTTCAATTTCCTCGTTGTCAGACTCCTCCGGGGGCTGTATCGTCCGTAGTCTCAAATTTCGATCGAGGTTCCTCTTACCACTTAGCTACATCACTCTGGTCTCCTTGGCCGTGGCCTTCCTCAAAGGTTCTAGGGAACTTATTTTGACGAGCAATTTTAAATAAATTTTTAAGAACTATTTTACTAATATTTTACAATTTCCCAATATTGTCGCGCAATGCTGTTGAAATCTGTTAAAATTGATTCATATTTGTTCAAAGTTCCACAGAAGTTCTGCAAAAATATTAAATCAATGAAAAATTTGCCCACAATTGCAAAAAACTATCAAAATGTTGTTAAAATAGTTCAGAATGGATCAAAATTTGATTAACATCGTTCAAAAATGCACAAAATGTTGTTAAAATTGTTCAAAATCGTTTAATATGTGCTCAAAATAACGTAATAACTATTGAAATGTTCCCAAAATAGTTGATAATCGATAAAACTTTGTTTAAAATTGCTTAACATTACGCAAAATTGTTACAATGTTATTAAAATTGTTTAGAGTTGTACAATATTTCCTCAAAATTGCATAAAAACGACTAAAATATTGTTAAAGTAGTTTAAAATTGATCAAAATTGGTTCAAAATTGCTTGAAATGCGCAAAATTGTCACAACGTTGTTACAGTTGTTTAAAGTTGTTCAATATTTTCTCAAAATTGCATAAAAACAACCCAAATGTTGTTAAAATAGTTTAAAATTGATCAAAATTGGTTTAACATTGTGTATAATGCACAAAATTGTCAAATTATGTTGAAATTGCTTAAAATTGTTAAATACTTGTTCAATTGTTTTGCAAAACGATTAAAATTAATGAAAATTTTGATGAAAATTACAAAAAACTATCAAAATGTTAAAATAGTTCATTTTGAACTATTGGAACAACACTTTGAACAAATATTGAACAGTTTAAAACAATTTTAACAATATTTTGACAATTTTGTGAATTTTAAACTAATTTTGATTAATTCCGAACTTATTCATCAAAATTTTGATATTTTTTTGCAATTTCAACCAAATTTTTTATCAATTTAATCATTTTGCGCAATTTTTATGCAATTTTGAGAAAATATTCAACAAGTTTAAACAATTTTAACAACATTCTATCAGTTTTTATACTATTTTCAGAAAATTTTGAACAATTTTAAACAACATGTTGAGTTTTTGTGCAATTTTAAACAAATATTCAACAGTTTAACACAATTTTAACAACATTTCGACAATTTTGCGCAATTTTAAACCAATTTTAATAAATTCTGAACTTATTCAACAACATTTTGATAGTTTTTTACAATTTTAACCAAATTTTTCGCCAACTTATTCATTTTCCGCAATTTTTGTGCAATTTTGAGCAAATATTGAACAAGTTTAAACAATTTTAACAACATTTTATCAGTTTTTATGCTATTTTTAGCCAATTTTAAACAACATTTTAATAATTTTGGTCTAAGCAAATTTTCAGAAGTTCTAAACCGATTTAACAACATTTTGGTGGTTTTTTCCAATTTAAACCAGATTTTTTATTTATTTGATCGTTTTCATAACTTTTGTGCAATTTTGAGCAAATATTTGTCAATTTGAAACTATTTTAACATTTTACCAGTTTTTATGTACTTAGCCAGTTTTTGTACAATTTTAACAATATTTTGACAATTTTGCGTAACTTTAGGGAATTTTAAAGAAATTTTGATCGATTTTAAACTTATTCAACTTTTCGATTGTTTTTTGCAATTTAAACCGATTTTTTTACATATTAATTTAATTGTTTTGCGTAACTTTTATATAATTTTGAGCAATTATTAATCAGTTTTAATCAATTGTAACAACATTTTGTTTGTTGTTATGCAATTTTGGGCAAATATTGAGGAATTTTGATTTATTTTAACAACATTTGGACAATGTTGTTTAATTTTAAACAATTTTAAATGAAGTTTCATCAATTCTTAACTAATTTAAGGACATTTTGTTGTGTTTTGCAATTGGAACCGAATTTTTTGTTAATTTAGTCATTTTACACAGCTTTTGTGCAATTTTGAGCCAATATTAATAAACTCATAAACAATTTTTACAACGTTTCAGTAGTTTTTATGCGGTTTTGAACAAATAATTGACTAATTTTAATAATACTTCAGCGATTATGTGAAATTTTAAAGAATTTGAAACAAACTTTGGTCAATTTTGAACTATTTTATTGACGTATTGATGATTTTTTGCAATTTTAAACGATCCTTGATAGTGGCGTCTCCTTATATCTTACTCCTCAGGTAATATTTGAAAATACGCGTAGTCGATTCGCGCATACTTTTTCACTACACGATGAACTCCTGGTAATTTTTTCCTCAGTACTAATTCATACCATTTGCCTGGAGATATTTATGAGGTTCATTACATTCTATAAAACAATACCATCGCTATTGTTAACTAATACACCAACATATTACACCTAATAATGGCTTAACGTATCTGCGGAATTTCCTTTGTATAAATTATTTCACCTGTGCGACGAGCAAATGCGTAAGAACGCTAATTAGAAATATGTGTTTTAAAAAACACGTCATTCGGGAGCTTTTAAAGCTCGTTTGCACATTTTTTAATTTCTCGAGGTTTGTGAAAATTGTAATTGATAAGGTGTACGCGTTAATGGTCGGTATTATGTAACTGGCTGAAAATAAATACAATGTATCATCTGTCCAAGGTTAAGATCAGTCTGGAACGCATTACGAGCATCAATTTACCGTGGGCGTGTTGAAGTGAGAAAAAAAACCAGGCGGAAAAAAATTACGTGTAGTCTATTGTTCGTAATTTCATTTACCTGAAATGTTTTTTGTGAATTAACAAGGTCTGCGAAGTTATCTGTTTGTATCGTTTTGAAAACGTTCCTTTTATTGAAACGAATCGCTTTTCGTCGAGTGAGATTAATGTTTAAGTTTTCAAGTATTTGTGCCGGTGTTCATAGACACGTAACTTTTAACGACTCGCAAATCGAATAATACGCATCCTGTTGGAGTCGCTAAATCATAAATAATTACAGCTACCCTATGTTCGAGTTCAAGAAGTAAATTCCAACATGGGTGGATTTTCATAGTTTCCCTACGTTTTGATGTTTACTCTGGCGCAGGCGTTTTGGAAATCGCACAGTAGAATTTTTTGGTTAAGATGT
This sequence comes from Maconellicoccus hirsutus, assembly GCA_003261595.1. Classification (NCBI taxonomy): domain Eukaryota; kingdom Metazoa; phylum Arthropoda; class Insecta; order Hemiptera; family Pseudococcidae; genus Maconellicoccus; species Maconellicoccus hirsutus. The sequence continues at coordinate 14,861 of QBDW01005637.1, read as the reverse complement.
CATTTAAAATGGTTGACTTGTCGGTAAACATGAAAGGAATAGGATGCGATATCGTGTTAATTTAATGTATCTACTATCTACTCGCTGAACGAATCCGTGAGTCATTTTCCTTTCAAGGCTGATTACTATTTCTATGTTTGTGCTTCATTTAATCGTGTAATTAACTTATCGTGCTGGTTATTGATGATACGTTTACTTGTCTGAAGTTGTTCGGTGTTCGTTCTCCGGCGTTTTATACTTTGGAATGATCGAGTTTTGGTGGATGTTCTAGTTTGTGTGATTTTTCTGCAATTTACTTACTTTTTACTTTTTTCCATTAACGTGCCGTGTACAGCAACATAGGCCAGAGGCACGGATGGAGATTTATGGATTAGATAAGGGGAAGGAGATGAGTGAGCCTGAGGAATATGAACAGTTTTTCTATTGCAGTTTCATTGTTTTCGAGGATTTTATGGAATGAGGTAGGAAGGGAGCATCGGGTACGGAGGTGGTGGTATTTTATACATTCGATTAAAATATGTTGAACTGTGAGTGGTACGGAGCAGGTAGGGCATGTGGGAGGAGGTGATTTGTTCAGGAGGTACGAGTGGGAAATATTTGCATGACCTAGGCGCAAACGGCAGAGAGCGACTTCTTCTCTCCTGCTGGTTCGAATAGAAGTTGACCATAGTCCAGAGTTGGGTTTAATGGACCGTAATTTGTTGTGACGTGGAATGTTGAACCAAGTAAGTGAACGTTTTTGATTGAGGCTGGCCTTTATATAGTTTTTGAGGTCTGATCGCGGTGTTGTAACATTTGGAACAGGGAGAAGAACTGCTGCTTCTTTCGCGGCCAAATCGGCGGATTCATTGCCTGCGATACCTTTATGGCTGGGCAACCACGCGAAAACCACGAGAGGAGTTGAAGCTGATAGGAAAATCGTTTTTATAATTTGTTTAGCGATCGGATGCTGAGACTTGTCATGGAAATAAGATAAGCATTGTAAGGCGCTGAGTGAGTCGGTACAAATAAGAGAGTGTGAGCCAAGAGCGACCGCTTGGTCTAGAGCGAGTTTGATAGCGAATAGTTCGGCTGAGAGAATGGAGAAGCATTGTGGAAGTGAATACCGAATAATGTTAAATTGGTTTTCAAAAACTGCGCAACCTACATACGAGTCGTATTTGGAGCCATCAGTATAATAGATGTTGAAGTTCGCGTAATTAGAAATAAGTTCTTTGAAAGCGCCACTTATTATATCGTTCGAGGTGTTTTTGCCAATCTCCAGTAATCTGAGATCAAACTTTAGAGGTGTATAGGTCCAGGGCGGAAGAACAGATAGCGACTGCATGAAGACTGGTGGTGCAGTTAAGTGGATAGAGTTCAGTATTTTGGTGGCATATGCTAGAAATTGGTATTCTTCAAGCTGTAAATACGAGACTGAGAGTATCTCGAAAGCCGGAGCTGTAGGTGAGGACTTCAGGTGAAGTAGAAGGTTAGAGATAAGATGTTCTCTTCGGAGATTCAAGGGCCATTCATCGCTTTCGCAGAGTAAACTAGCCACTGGTGAAGTGCGGAAGGCACCCGTAGCGATTCTAATTGCTGAGTGGTGTAAGGTGTTAAGTTTGTTAAGAATGTTAAGCTTTGCTGAGGCATAGAGCGCTGAACCGTAGTCGCATTTGGAGCGAATTAGCGTGCGATAGATGTACAGTAGTGAAGTTCGATCAGCTCCATAAGACGTGTGTGAAAGTTTTTTCATCAAGTTAAGCTTATTGAGGCACGATTTCTTGAGAGAGTCTATGTGGAATGACCAGTTTAGCTTATGGTCAAGAATAAGACCTAAGTATTTAACGTTGTCAACAGTGGGAATACGCGTATCATTTAAGTAGATATTTAGGTCGTGATTACAGTTTCTTTTTCTGCAAAAATGAACCGCTGTGGTTTTGGAAGTTGAGAAATTTATTCCATTTGAAGCAGACCATTTCTGGAGTTTGAGAACTGTTTCCTGGAGTATCTGCTGGCCTGAGGCAATGTCAGAACATGCTAAAAAAATCGTGAAGTCATCTGCGAAGAGAGAGCACTTGACTGGGCGTTGAACTTCGTTTACAATATCATTTATTACCAAGTTGAAAAGTGTGGGGCTTAATACAGAGCCTTGTGGGACACCATTTGAGAGTTCATAAGACTCAGAAAAATGTTGTCCTAAACGTACAGAGAAGAAGCGGTTGGCGAGGATGTTAATAATAAATTTTGGTAGTCGACCGCGGAAACCGAATTTGTGAAGGGTTTCTAGAATCTTGAAACGCCATGCAGTGTCGAAAGCTTTCGAGCAGTCGAAGAAGACCGCTAACAGGTGACGTTTAGTAGCGAAACAGTCTGTGATTGTGTTATGCAGGTAAAGGAGTTGGTCCATAGTTGATCTTCCTGAACGGAAGCCACACTGGTAATTAGATAGGAGGTGTTTGCTTTCCAACTCCCAAATGAGTCTAGCGTTTATGATCCTTTCCATGACTTTGCAAAGGACAGACGTTAAGGATATTGGTCGGTATTTAGAGTAAAGGGTTTCCTTGGTTCTATGGGATACATTTGCTAGGGTAAGATTTTTTCATTTATGCGGAGCCATTGAGAATGAAAATGGGGCCAGAGCAAATGTTTTGTATTCCCTTCTCAATAAGGTGAAAAAATAAAGGAGAATATCCTATTTTATTAAATAAGGTAAATTTCCAGGCAGCCAGGCTGTTGCCCCCTCCCTCTCGATAGCTCTATACAAAAGTCATGCACTTGCATCACGTTCATCATAATCAGCACAGCTAGTATGAGGCTCCTCGCGCAAAAAATATTTGTCAACTCCCCTCATCCCTCCTGCTGAAACGAAATTATCGCGTATCCCACCAAATCCATCTGAAAACCGACCTGGAATATCTTACCGAAGTGAAATTCAGCAGAGAAATTTGCCTATAATCAGCATCCGAATAAAATTGAGTCTTGGTTTTTAAATAATATATTAAATTACACTCAGCTTTTACTTATTTTACTTATGGTCATGATTCTATTTCGAAGAGGAGCTGGTTGCGGTAAATAATTCTGTCTTCTGTTGGCATCGGGAGGATGGGGATGCATGGATTCGACGATCAAAGCTGCGATCAACGGATCTATGTCGGCGTCCACTAACGCTCGGTGGTAGTAGTTGTTATTCGGTAGGATATTTTGATTGTATCGGGCTTGAACATTTGGTAAACTGGAGCTACATTTTATCATCAACGAAGAAATCTGTCGGTGTTAAAAGTACATTAGTGTGTGATTGGAGATCTGGGTTGGGGTGTTTGATGAGGTTTTGTGGGCTTGGCTAACGTCTTGTGATATTCGGTTTCCTTGAATGGTACAGTTGTGCGTTGTCTTTAAAAATGTTCGATTTATGCTGATTTTTTGTGGTATTTAGTTTAAATACGAATTGGTTTATGGCCAGAAATGAATTATTTATGTAGTTTTTTCAAAGAAACGTTTGTATATTTTAATACATTTTTGTGTGTTAATAAAATTCACATTACGATGAGATCATAAAATACGAAAAAAAAAAAGTTCAGCTATCTTTGGTGCCTTCTTCAGCTCGATTACATGTTTTCGTGTGATCGAGCCGAAGAAGGCAACGTAAACATGCCGAGTCGTGTTTTTTTTCCTACTTTATCGTATTCTAACATGAATATGATTATCGTTAATGTAAAATGTTTCAAAACACAAATATTCGTTGTTTTTTTTATCGAATTTGATTCGTCGAAGTGATTCAGATATTTCCAGTATTTTTCATGAAATCACTGAATTAATTGTCGAAAAAAAAGATGTGAAAAATTGAGAAATGATTTTAGTTCAGAAGTTCTGTAATTTTGTGACAATTTTTTTGGTTGCATTTTATTCAAAATTCATTGCAATGGGAGCAATATTAATCCAAAATTTGTTTTCAGTTTTTTTTTTTCAGAAAAGTTTGGATTTTTAATATGTAAATTTCAAAATTTGAAGCAATTTTAATCTCTCATAATTGCAAACATGAAACAGTGTTGCAATATGTAAAAAAAAAGGAGGATATTTATAATATATATTTTTTTTACTGGAAAAGTTGGCTTGTAAAACAACCAAAATTTAAATATCATCGATAACCTGTTTCCAGTTTTTGTGAAAATTAATAAAATTAAAAAATCAACGAGTCTTTACTATTCATGACCAATTTCACTTGTGCATCTGCAGATTGAAAAATTGCAAAAGAAATAGCACTTCAAATATTCATGAAATCACTGCATAAAAAAATTAAAAAAATTACTAATAAAAAAAATGGCAAAAAGATTAATTAATAATAGAAAAAGATTCCTAAAAAAAAACACTCCGAATAACAAAACAAAGAAAAAAATCGTACTTACTATAAATAAAAGCAATGCATTCATTGCTCTTACAAATAATCCGCCAAACCGCGCTTACTTTCGTATCACGAATAAAATGACATTATTTTCAATTTCACATCATCTTTTATATAGTTTCGGTAGGCCTAAAAAGAAATCCGGTTCCGATGACGACGCATCTGTATTTTTGTACAATCGTTTTTAATATTTGATACGCGTGACGTTTAAAAGAAGAAAAAAATGAGACAATGATGGAGAAAAAAAAGCCGTAAATTTCATAGAATAACGTTGCGTTCATTTATTACAATATGATTCGGAATCACACCTTCACGTCTTGTTATTGTATCCGCTTTGCTGATAATTTTTCGCCGTCCATTTTGGAGAATCTACGCCGAAGTGAAATAATTAGAAACTTGACGAAAGTAATTTCCCGCTTTTTTTTCACGCTGCGTGGAAACCGTTTTGTAGAATCGTGTGTGACGATTAATTCTCAATGTGTAGGTAGACAATTCGGCTATTCGAATATCATTTAGTGGACGTGCGTCGACCATGTAAACAAGATAACTGGGTTATTGGGACAGTTGTCGTGGTGTTGATCTGGCGTGGATGTGCGAATTGGCGCGAAATTGTGATTGGAAAAATTGCAGGGAAGGGAATTCACTTGGGGAGGAAGAGGTTCTGCTTGAAAATGCTCAAGTTTGAGTTTTGATCCTTGGTATTCATATTTTACACGTTTTGGATTATTCAGAGCTGCTTCGACCATACCTGTCTGTTCGTCGTCGTTTGAGTTGATCTCTATCAGCTGTTTCTTTTTTGGGCCCAAAAACCCTGAATATTCGGATAATCTTTGTGAAGAGTTGGACGCCATATTGATCAGAATTGTTTTGTTGGATTCTTTCCAAGCTTTCTGGACTTAATTGGTGTGGATAAGCACTTCATTCTAATTTTATATCTCACTTAGACATATTTGGCCCCCTGAAAATTGCTGAGAGTGTGACGATGCGACAATAAATTTAGAAAAACTGTGAAAGAATTCCTTGAATTCGTTATTGTCGTCATGTCGAGACGCTGACTTCACGACACAATCTTGTGAAAAGGCAGAAGCAATCGAAATGAAAACTTCAATATGTCGTGGTCATGAGTGACATGTGATCATGCTATGGTCATGTCATGATGACACGTCTTTGTCGTGGTGACATCATAACCACAGCATGATGACACGTCATGGTGTTTCTTGCAGAACGCATCACTTTTGGCATATTCCTGTCCATGGCACATCATCGTCATGGTGGCTTATCAAGGTCATGAGGTACATGTGGCCATGTCATGATGTTCCTTATAGAACGCATCACTTTTGGCATATTCATGTTCATGGCACATCATCGTCATGGTGGCTTATCAAGGTCATGAGGTACATGTGGCCATGTCATGATGTTCCTTTCAGAATGCATCACTTTTGGCATTTTCATGTCCATATGGTGCATCATCGTCATGTGGTGTATCAAGGTCATGAGGTACATGTGGCCATGTCATGATGTTCCTTACAGAACGCATCACTTTTGGCATATTCATGTTCATGGCACATCATCGTCATGGTGGCTTATCAAGGTCATGAGGTACATGTGGCCATGTCGTGATGTTTCTTACAGAATGCATCGCTTATGGCATATTTATGTTCATGGCACATCATCGTCATGGTAGCTTATCAAGGTCATGAGGTACATGTGGCCATGTCATGATGTTCCTTTCAGAATGCATCACTTTTGGCATATTCATGTTCATGGCACATCGTCGTCATGGTGGCTTATCAAGGTCATGAGGTACATGTGGCCATGTCGTGATGTTTCTTACAGAATGCATCACTTTTGGCATATTCATGTTCATGGCACATCATCGTCATGGTAGTATATCAAGGTCATGAAGTACATGTGGCCATGTTATGATGTTTCTTACAGAATGCATCACTTATGGCATATTCATGCTCATGGCACATCATCGTCATGGTGGCTTATCAAGGTCATGAGGTACATGTGGCCATGTCACGGTGACGCATCATGGTAATGTGTCATTTTGTGCTGTCGTGATGATAACATGGTGACGTCATGATCATATGGTGCCTCACGGGGCGCCGTGAAAATGTCACATTGTATTGCGGACAAGATCTTGGAAATTCAATAAAAATCGAGAAATGAACTTCATACTCTTGAATTTTTTTATGCCTTCTCTCTAAATATCAAAAAATTTAGATTAGAGAATAATCGCTTGACGATTTGAGACAGTTCTGTAAAATGATTTATACCCCGTAGAACATTTTTATACAATTTTTCCAAACGACATTTATACTTGTAGGATTTTCCATGCCATTTTAAACACAACCAACTCCGTAGTAACTTTAGCAACCCCTAATATACGATAAACCATCAACGTGGGTCGGCATTTAGAAGCACGTCGGACAGGTAAAAAAGAATTTATCATTATTTTCGTGACCCGACGTATAGAAAAGAGCAATAATGAAACTTTCATTTGGATATATATATTCTGCGAACAAAATTATATTTTTTTTACATTGGTCAAGGTAAACCAAAAGGGATCTGAAAAGTTGTAGGTGAACGATAAACCGATGAATTTAATCCGTTGAACGTAGAATGGCTCATGTGGTAAATCTTTTTTTAGCGTTAATTCAATTTTAACCGTTTACCAGAGAAGGATAACGTTATGGAAATATATCGAAAGAGATTTATAATTAATTTTCGAGTATGTAGCTTTTCGTGAATGTGGGTTTATGAAATTTTCCATCGTGGCGTTGTTTTTCTTACATACGAGCTTTTGGAAGCTCTTAAAGCGTTTTTCACTCGCTTAGAATATGATAGAACAATGAAAACGAAACGGAGATGTAAATTTTGTATATTGTGTTATGAGTATGACGTTTTTGGCGAGAATGGCGTTAAGACAATGGTTTCTTTTCGTATGCTATACGTTTAATTTGTACGTTGTGTTTTCTTATCAAATCATTTTCGAGAGAAGCTTTGTAAGCTTTGAATAGAAGAAATGGATCACATGTTGGTTTCGCTAGTAAACTCATAGACACCGTGCTTATGTAACGTTTAAAAAGCCAGTCGAGTAATTACTCGTTTCATAATTGAATTATTTTTCTTTATAAAACGATGCGCTCAAAATCGCTCGATTGTTTTATCAACGCAATTTGTTCGAAATTGGCATCGTATTCCCCGATGATTGTTTACTATTTCGTTTATATATTTAAATATTCGAACGCTCCGTGGAAAAATAAAATGGCGAATACGAACACGAGATTCTTGACGATTTTCATTATGAAAAAACTAAAGCGTTCCAGGTGGCATCGAGTTTAATCGTAGAATCGAACTTCGGTGCTAAATCAATTTACTATATGAGTTTGATTCCACATCGACCAAAGCTTTTAATCTCGTAGACGTTTTTCTTTCGGCCTAACAAAACAATCCATTAGGAAAAGTTTTACAGTCGCGGTATGAAATCCGACGTGGAAGATACGTCGAGGCCATTTTCAAAATGAGTTGTATTGTTTTTTCAAATCATTTACAATCGAAGTCAGACGTATTTGGGGAGGTGTATCTATGAACCGTGGAGTTGCGTAATTTAGCGGAAAATTTGTCGTTTGTTGAAAGGTACGTTGTATTTAAATGAGCGAGGTTCTTCGGTATTGGGTTTTAGTCGAATTTCCCGTGTCAAGATTGCATAACGTTTTGCCTACGATGATGTAACTCCCTCTTTTCGGTTTTGTTTGGACGGTTTGGTTTTTTAAAGGTGGCAAGAGGCTTTGAGGAAATGGGATTCGGAAAAGATACCTGTAACCAATAAACGATTGCATCTGAGTATCGATACGCTCAGGTCATAATTCATCAGTTACCCCTTCTCTGGCCCTGTATCCTGATGGCATCAACCTACCAGGAGTCCACTTTAGCCTGCTTCACGCTTATAGAGTGGCCCTGAAGCTAGATGGTGACCTTTTGTATGCTGCCCGGGGGCTCGACCAAATCCATACGACATAGCCAGATCCATATTGTCGTCTTTTGTGACACTGGGAATTTTTTTCAGTTCATATTCGCTTTTTCGTCTTTCTTGTTCGAGCTAAGAAATTCGGCTCTTGTTATATGCGCTGACATCGATCGGGTTTGTTTCGTTGCCTCATTCCAAGTGTTGAAAATTCTCCGAAAAGTTGCGTGTATAAAGTAAAAGTCGATTATTCTAAATTCTTCGGTGTTGGTTTTTTTTCGAAATTGAAACATCATATGTAAATTTCTGCGAGCAAGTTTATTTTTATGATCGATGGAAAAAAAGCTTTGAAAAAAGGTTTTTCAAGTGAGGTATTTCATTAATGAAATCTTTTGCCAAGTTGGATAAATAAAGTGTATTTATTTTTGAGCTTATTTCATACGCGATAGTTACATCGTTGGTTGTTTATGGTATAAAAGCTACGTATATTAATATCGTAAATATTTATATCGGTGTTATATTCGAAGATATAAAAGACCATCCGTGCATATATAACTAAGCGGAGAAATGTTGTATCGATGATTTATAACCATCGAGTGATTATAGTACAAGCGGATAATTTTATTGTGAATGGGCTACGTTTGGTGGAATTTTTCGGCCGAATAAATAGTCTATACGTGGTCTTCGATTCCCACAGGATTACACGTTGTTAAATATTGTAACTTTTCATTGTCGTTGTATCAGCTGTATTAAGTAAATCATCTTGTTATCAGTATGACATAAATTCGTGGTATTCCCAGAACGACTTCGAAGATTGAAGATTATTGTGAATATTTAAGTAGGGGCACTGACAGAGACACGTGTTTGCGCCATTTTGATCATAGAGATTGAATAAACGCATCTTGCTCCATTTATTCATCTTATGGTTTAGTTGAGTAATTTTAAAACCAATCACCATACTTCAGGCTATTGGCATTTTCTCAATGATGCTAGGAATAATAAATAAAGGAAATAAAAACATAATTTCCGTATAAGAACTTATTGCGAAAGGAGTTTTTGCAAATGTAATCTAATCGTACATCGAAGAAGCTTCGCGCCATTTCTGGTTCATACACGTGCTCGCTACTTCGTTTGGTCTGACTTATTCCGATGACGAAGATAAGAGCGTGTTTGTCGTATTGACGCAGCGGGCGTTCAAAATGAGGTACATGAGATATTGTAAAATTTCACTTTCTGTCGATAAATCGATGTAAAATATTTTTCGAACCACTTGATTGAAAAATTACAGAAGAAAGCACTTATGTGTACGACATTACTCGGTGTTTCGCACCGAAATGGTAAAATGTAATCTGTCTTGGAGATTGGCGCGAGGTGGATTTGATCGGGATACGAATCAATTCGTTATTTAGAATATTGACTAAATTACATAGAAATTCACTCCGATAAAAAGAATGATAATTTTTAGAAGGGTTCTTGAAAATGTTGAGAATTTCAGGAAATACTCATCAATTTGGCGAACTTCTCACGAAACTAGAGTAAAATATACTGGGTGTTCCGGGGTAGAAGTAAGGCCTTCAACCCGAAAACTGTGCAACATAAACTGAGTCCATGTATGCATGTTTGCCTAACCCCCGAGCCACAGGGGCAGCGGTATACTCTTTCAAAAATTTTTTTTCATTTTTGTTAACTGATTTTGAATAATTATACCTCAATTACTAAAATAGATAGAAATATGCGGTTTGTTCTGAGAGAAAGATAATTTTATCTAGATTATTCTAGTGTGAATGATGTTTGTGTTAGGTTAATATTCAAGGGTGTAAATGACAAATTAAAGAAGAAAACGCGTTTCAAATTGTGAAATTTTTATCATTTTTATTGAATTATTCAAAAATTTCTTCTCATAACATACGACTTTAATAAATGTTTTTAGAAGGAAAAAGTTTGATCTTTCCAATGCCGCAAATCTCATCTTTCTATCTTAATTAGATCAAAAGTTATAAAAATTAAAATTTCCAAAATTTTTTAAAATTATGTCAATTCTCGCAATTTTTAATTTTTGGACGACCATAACTTTTGAACTATGTGAGATAGAGAGGTGAGGTTTGTGGTATTCAACAGGACGGCCTTCCCCCCTCCAGAAGCACTTGTCAAAATGATCGTCATAAAAAGATGTATTAAAAAAAATTACGAATTGATAAAAAACCTCACTTATGACCAATCACCCTGATGAGTGTTTCTGGAGGGGGAAAGACCGTCCTGTTGAATGCCGCAAACCTCACCTCTCTGCCTCATATAGTTAAAAAGTTATGGTCGTCCAAAAATTGAAAATTGCAAAAATTGACATAATTTTAAAAAGTTTTGGAAATTTTAATTTTTATAACTTTTGATCTAATTAAGATAGAAAGATGAGGTTTGCGGCATTGGAAAGATCAAACTTTTTCCTTCTAAAAACATTTATTAAAGTCATATGTTATGAGAAGAAATTTTTGAACAATTCAATAAAAATGATAAAAATTTCACAATCCACACTAGAATAATTTAGATAAAATTATCTTTCTCCCAGAACAAACCGCATATTTCTATCTATTCTAGTAATTGAGGCATAATTATCCAAAATCAGTTAACAAAAATGAAAAAAAAAATTTTTGAAAGAGTATACCACTGCCCCTGCGGCCCGGGGGTTAAGCAAACATGCATACATAGACTCAGTTTATGTTGCACAGTTTCTGGGTTGAAGGCCTTACTTCTACCCCGGAACACCCTGTATTTACAAAGGACAAAATTGATCAAGAATCTCTCAGTAATGATTTCAAATAAATCAAGGTGTTTTTGAGCACAATGCAAGTTATGCGATTGCATGAGTTTAAAATGTTTTCATGTTAGAACCTTGGTCTGTGGTAAAGTTGAATTTACGTCTGGTCTGAGAGATGATCGAAGCTAAATAATGGTTGAAGATCCAGATGAGCCTGCTCTTTCCAATGGAACAGACGTAGCTGGTGGTGAGATATCTCAACGCGATGCAACTACATTTTTGGTAATTCTTCCACAAGTTGATTCGATTTTCTGTGAAAGACACAACTGGCTTTTCTAGGTAGTTAATTTGTTGGGCTTTTCTTATTTAGCTGGTTCTTTTTTTGACAAAAATGTTTCATATTCTGTAAAAAAAATACAATCACATAAACCAGTTGATTTCATTCATCAAAATAGAAATATTTCATTATTTTGGTTTCTTATCACACATTCTGCAATAAATTTCAAAACTCTTAAAAGTTGTTGATATTTACATATAAGACCTATTATTTTTATTAATTCGCTTGAAACACACACCAAGAAAGAAATGATCAATAAAGTATTGAAAAAGTCGTCGAAGATATATACGCTGAAAAATACTTTTCCAATTCTTTGTTAAATAGTAAACATAACCTTGGTTCGGTTTCGATGAGTTGAAACTCGTAATAAAAAGGCATTCTCGACATCTCGTTAAAATCTCAAACACTTTGAAAAATTTTTCAAACTAGCAATAAAAATTCGCGAAAATTTTTCACTGCCTCGTAAAAGTATACGAAGAATCGTAAAATGTAGCCAGTGGCATTCTTCAAATAATAATGAAATTGCCAGAAACATTCGACGATGGTCGTCGTGACGTATCATCGATATGCAGTTGGGCACATCGGTGCTCAGCTGGTGGCCTGTATGTGCTGTCGGGCGTCCTCGCATTTTGGATAATTTATCAGTTTTTCGGACGGTTTAGTTTAAAATTGGCGTATACAGCTATCACGATTACACCTGCTCCTACGCTGTGAATAATTGTCGAAGACGTATCGTGAGTTTTTTGTCGGAGAACTCACAGAGTGCAAACGCGACGAGAATTCGTTATCTGTATTCCGGTCTGTGGAAAGTTTTTCGCGCTTCTTTCTCGTCGCTATTTATCAAAGTATTTCGTCGCGTTTTTTAATTATATTTTCAACGGCGTTGATTTCATAGGCTCTTTCGATTTAAATTTTGCACCTTGTTCTCTCGCGTTGAAGTAAAATGTCACGTTTTTGGATGTCGACATTTCAACTTATCTCCCTGGAGTTTGATGTATCAACGTGGTAATTGTAAATGTCTTTTTTTGGCTTTTTTCCTCACGTTAGATAAAAATTATTCCATTGTGATGCCTCTGACAAAAATAGTATTGTAAAAGGTACAAGCAAGGTACCTAGAGCGAAGTTGATTTTCTCGCTGGATTCGAGAACGTTATTTAGAAATGGACGTGCGCTTGTACGTGTAATCAAATAATTTGAATATTGTGGAAAAAGATCACTTCGTTTAATTACATTCGTTCACTCGAAAAAGGTGAAGTATATAGCGATGATGAATGCAAACCATCGAGAAATGAATTCATTTATTTACATATTTATTCTCGGAAGACCACATAGGTGTAAATTTCGAGCATCTGAACCATACAAAGAGCATGCTTACTGAGATAAAGAAATTCCAGAATTTTGATTATCGAAGTTGAGCCTTTTTCCCAAGGTAATTTTCGTGTATTGTTTTGTGAAATTTAAACACGAGTGTTCATTTCATAGTCTTGTTTTTCTTCGAGGAAAAACTTGAAACACGAAGGCCTTTGGATGGTCACAGTAATTTATCGCTTGTAACGAGTTTCTCGTCGGAAATAAAAATGGAAACAACGTGCAAAAAATGTTCAACATTAAAAAATTGCACGAATTATTGCTCTTCGGAGTACTTAAAAGCTTTGTTTACGATTTACGCTCGATTTTATGTCGGTTTCACGTGAATTGATGGCGTTTAATGTGTGTTTCTGGTGATGGCGATGTTTGGTTTAAACTGGAATTTTTTTTTGTAATTCGCACGTTGAAATTTCGTCGCTCGTGGCGTGTTTCCTTCCGTGAAGGAAGATGATTTTCGTCATCAAATCTTTTGAGTAGTTTTATTCGATGTGTTTAACGTAGAACATCAACTTGGAACCAAAAAAGTAACATAATCACATTACATAAATCGCAGAATAGAGATCCAGAGTCCTAGAAATGAAAAAAAATATGAAAAGCAAGTGTATAGAAATAATATGAAATGAAACAGAAAATAAAAATGAAATATTAGTTTTCAATTCCACGGGATTAGTACGTTGTACTGGTCTTTTTGTAATATAATACGCAGGCAAAGTAGGAAAAATACGCGGTACAACGTCGGGTTTTGGAGAAAAAATCTCACCTCGTTTCTCAGAAAATGATTGTTGAAGGTCCTCGTCGTAGAAATGTGTTACAAATAACAGAATGTTTCTGTGGCACCCAATTTTCACCTCTATGAATGTTTAGAAATCATTTTCAACTTCAATCAAATCTCCAGGAATTCAAAAACAATAATTCGTCAATCTTGAATATCGAAAATATCACTGGAAAATGTTGATAGTATACCAATAAACAGCCATGTCTTCCATGATAAAACGTGAAAATGTTATTATTGTAAAGGATCATAATGGGTACTAGTAGTATAGGAGTCACTTGGGTACACTTTGACCTTTTGGCTAGAGGTCAAAGAGTACCTAGTTACTCATATACTACTACTACTACTACAAGAAAAAATTATTAATTGAAAAAAAAAACTCACATTATTTTAGCATAATTTTTTTATTTTTGTCAAACCTTACAATTTGTTTAATGTAGTAAAGCGTTTATTCCAGCGTACTCGTCGTGGTTTGAGGTTATATTTTGATAGTCGAGGTATGGATCATTTTATTTGGTGTCATCAAACCTTAATTCTGAAAAAAATGCATTAAATTAGTATTTGAATGAACTATAAATAAATTTTAAAAATACTTACTACGTCGGCACCGTACCGTCGAGCGGTACGGCCATTCCTCAAAGTTCCAGTAATTCCAATGGTAGCGATTAGGGGTTTGTAACCCTAAATCGCTACCATTGGAATCGGATGTGCAATCCGCCACCGGTCCTATCTGTGGGGTACTGCCCGCTTTGGGCCTAAATTCTGAAAAACTGTAATATGAAAAAAAAACTTATTATTATATTTTTAAATTTAAGAAGCGTACCGAAAAATATACTTGCGTGACATCTTTATTTTCCCGCCTTCGGCGCTGCCACCAAAAACCAACACCAAAAATTATTACAATAATAGTTAAAACAACGTATTCCAACATCATGTTAATTGTCTGAATATTGCGCGATTAATGAAAAAATCCGCGATATGCGAATTCCTCTTTACTGGAATTTGCATTGTTTTTTTTTTATTTTCAGCAAATTCAATAAATTTTCCCATAAGGTGATTTGATGAAAAGATAAAATTTATAGTACTATGAGACAGTAGGTCTACGCGTGAATAAATATACGGATTGCAGTTTGATAGTTTCTTTATTGGTGTAAATCACAGGTTTCGTTAAGTTGCATTTATCGAGAGTTACATTTACTGACTGATTCTGTACATAAAAGTCGGGACGGCCGAGACATCGTGTTGCGGCCGACACCCCCACCAAAGGCGGCAAAGGGT